>OY748295.1:14475723-14735211 GCA_963556515.1 Nudaria mundana | reverse complement strand
TCGCGAGAACCGAGGCATTTTAAACGTTCATTTTTCTGCCGAACGATAGTGGCCTGGAACGCCCTGCCTGTGGACGTGTTTCCTCCCACATATAATCCCTGGGTTCTTTAAGCGGAGCGTGAAGAGGCACATCAGTAGGTCGTCAAGTTGAGGGCCACTCTCTATAGTATAGTGTGCTGTGAGAGTGGCCCACAATCGCTAGACGTCGTCACGACTTACCACCAGGCGGGCGGCGTCAATTTGGCAAACCCAAAATAAAAAAAAAAAAAAAAAAACACGAATCTCATATGAAAAAAGACAATTTCCATATTTTTGTCTGTCCATCTGTTTGTTCCGGCTTTCAGAAGTTTCACTGGCAGATAGCAAATGTAATAAGAGATTGCTTCTTTTTTCCCGGAATCTATTCTCGTGGGAATTGGGAACCATAAAATATTTCACGTGGATGAAGCTACGGGCGTCTGTCAGTGTACTAAGTAAATATCTCAAGTCAAGTCAATAATCTCCGTTGAATGATGTTCACTCAATTTTGTAGTGGAGGTAGTTTAGTTAGTTTGTATATGAACGTACTTGTAATTAGCAACGCGCCGCGACCATTTTATCGACCTTAGAACATCAGTAACGTAATGATATGTGACCAGTGCGGTTATCGGGTAATCAGGCCTCGGGTATTTAGTACCTGATAAACGCACCCAAGGGCTAAAATTTCCTTGTGGGCCGTATCAGGTTTTAACAACCCGATACGTTTTTATCGTTTCAATAGCTATTATTTTATGACACAAATATAAAAAAAAATTGTCACGCTCCCACTGCCAAAATTCCTATATTTATGTAAGCCGTGGGATAGTGATACCGCACTGAACGTGTTAACAAACGGTCACATTAAAATATGGCCTACTATGTAGATATTGAGAGACAATGTACGTAGGAGAGCGGGCTCTGCATGGCTGGCTATATGGTGTGCCATGGGCAAGGTTATCCAGCAGTAGACTGAAGTGGGTTGATGTGATGATAAATACGATGATATACTAGGAGATAAATAAAACGTAGCGAAACCCGGGTAGTTATTATTGCTAGTATAAATTAAAATACTCGCACATACAGAAGGTATTATATTGATAAGTACTTAGGTATGTAAATTAAGTAGGAACACTGAACTTTTTTAAACAAATCTGCTGATACATCATCTCACAATCACGTTTTTGCTTCATTGTCCGCTTTTAAGGACCCTACAATCACGAACAGCTCTGGAATATTGCCAACTATTTATGAATGCAGTGTTTACTAACAAGCTGAATAAATCAATAGTTGCATTTTTAAAATAAACTTAAGAGTCCGTATGCAGAATCGAAACGGGCGGAATTAGGTATTTGACACATTTTGTGCGTGAGTCCGGAGTTACCGATGGTGGTCAGCCAGTAGGTACGGCGATTACATGGTTTTGATCTTTTTTTTTCATTTTATAATAATAGTGTCTTGTGTGGGGGAGGTGAAAAGAGGGCTAGGAGGGGGGGTGTTTTTTTTCTCTCCTTAAATTCAAGAAAAGACCCTCTATACTCGTATGATCCCGTAATCAAAACTCCTCTACCTTTCCTCTGTCGTTGCACTCTCAAAGGGAGGGCGAGGGCTAATTTTTTTTCCTAATCAAAATCATTTGACCTCCTCTATACAAAGGGGCTCTACCAACATATTTAGGGCCCCAGCGAACTCATCTGCTAGTGGCGCACCTGCTGATCAACGGACGAGGCTCGTTAATTTACGGTACCTATGAAGTGGCTTCGGTCCCTACGTGGGTACCGGGTGTTGGTCCGGGGGGTGCCACCGTGCAACTGTGCTAAAGCCCCACAAGTAACCCAGCCCAGGCTGGTTGCGTAAGGGGTTCAACAGCTGCACCGCCGGGCCCGGGGCCATGTATGGTGCAGCAGGCATGGAACCAGTGGGGGCAAAGCGGAGTCTAGTGTGGGTGGTGTGGGTCGATTCGCTGGCCAGGGAGACCCTTAGCAACGGCGTTGCCGCGGCCGCCCGCAACACAGTCATGGGGCCCGCCTGGGACCAACCACACCAGGAGGCTGCCCCACATGTTCTCGCGCATAATCCTGATGTGGGATCGCCGCTCCGGGTGGTAACCGGTGTGGGATAGCAGCGGCCTTGCACCAGGGGGGTTTGGTAGCCCTTCCGTCCGGCGGGTCGGCTCCAACCTAACCACACGGTTCCAGACGAAGTTAGCCCCTGCGCTTTGTCACTTATTACTGCTGCACCAAATGTCGCCCTGTCTTCACGCTTCTTCTTCAAATTTATAATGGCAGTGCAACAGAAATAAGTAAACGTTCCACAGCGGCCCCAGGAAACCCCACAGCTTCACTTTTCGAGGTGGAGTTCACCAACATCCGTGGACTCCATGCGAACCTCGATGCCTTCCACCATACCTTGAGACGGCTCGGCCCGCTGTGACGTTTCTCACGGAGACACAAATACGCCGCCCTGACAACACGCCTTACCTGTGTTGCCCCGGTTATGTATATATGTATCGAGGAACAATACCGGGGCGCCGCAGGGGTCCGTGCTGTCACCAACTCTTCCTTCTGCAAATCAATGATATGCTATCCCTCGGGAACATTCATTGTTATGCAGATGACAGCACACTGCACGGGAGTTACTCGGTTCGTCCGACGGCGGGGCGATCTGAGATTGAGGAGGAGAGACGACGACTCATGGCTGATCTCGACCGTAACCTCGACAGTATCTCTCAATGGGGTACCGAGAACCTGGTCGAGTTCAATGCCCGCAAAACACAGGCGTGTGCATTTACTGCGATGAAATCCCCTTTCCTTCCCCTACCCTCTCTTCAGAATGCATTATTACCAATGAAGGACAACCTTGATATCCTTGGCATAGACGTTCGTCGAGAGCTCAATAATAAAAACTACATCGAAAGATGTATAGGGCTAGCTTCGCGGAAACTAAGAATACTGAATAAGGTAAAGAGATTCTTTACACCGGACCAGAGGTGTCTGTTGTACAAGACGCAGATTAGACCCTGCGTCGAATACTGCTCTCACCTCTGGGACGGCTCCGCGAAGTATCTGCTGGACGCTCTCGACGCTATGCAGCGACGGGCTATCCGTATTATAGATTGTCCGGAGGTAACGGGAAGCCTTGAGCCGCTAGTTCAGCGACGAACAATAGCTTCCTTGGCCGCATTCTACCGTATTTACCACGGCGAGTGTTCTGAAGAGCTCTTCAATCTGATCCCACCCTCTTCCTTCCGATCCCGAACGACTCGTGCCGGGCAGAGATGCCACCCCCACACAGTGGATAGCATGTTCGCGAGATCCGAACGTTTTAAACGTTCGTTTCTCTGCCGAACGATAGTGACCTGGAACGCCCTGCCTGTGCACGTGTTTCCTCCCACATATAATCCTGGGTTCTTTAAGCGGAGCGTGAAGAGGCACATCAGTAGGTCGTCAAGTTGAGGGCCACTCTCAATAGTAATGTGTGCTGTGAGAGTGGCCCATAATCGCTAGACGTCGTCACGACTTACCACCAGGCGGGCGGCGTCAATTTGGCGAACCAAATATAATAAAAAAAAAAAACGCAGATTGGACCCTGCGTCGAATACTGCTCTCACTTCCGGGACGGCTCCGCGAAGTATTTGCTGGACGCTCTCGACGCTATGTAGCGTCGAGCTATCCGTATTATAGATTGTCCGGAGGTAACGGGAAGATTTGAGCCGCTAGTTCAGCGCCGAACAATAGCTTCCTTGGCCGCATTCTACCGTATTTACCACGGCGAGCATTCTGAAGAGCTCTTCAATCTGATCCCATCTTCCTTCCGATCCCGAACAACGCGTGTCGGGCAGAGATGCCATTCCCACACAGTAGGTACATGTTCGCGAGAACCGAACGTTTTAAACGTTCGTTTCTGTGCCGAACGATACTGGCCTGGAACGCCCTGCCTGTGCACGTGTTTCCTCCCACATATAATCCTGGGTTCAGTAGGTCGTCAAGTTGAGGGCCACTCTCTATAGTATAGTGTGCTGTGAGTGACCCACAATCGCTTGACGTCGTCACGACTTACTACCAGGCGGGTGGCGTCAAATTGGCGAACCCAATACAAAAAAATAAAATAAAAAACTACCTCTATAAAATTATTACTCATTTTGACTCTACTTGGGAGCCCCCCTTGGGGGACTGGAGGGCAAATCTCAAAAACTCGGAATTTTCCCTAGGTCCCCGAACCCCCTTTACATTTCTGCAAAAAAAACATAGATACTTTCCCCTCCACCATCAAGGAGAACAATAAAATTGTGTCAGTGAGTGAGTGAGTATCAATGGGGTACCGAGAACCTGGTCGAGTTCAATGCCCGCAAAACACAGGCGTGTGCATATACAGCGAAGAAATCCCCTTTCCTTCCCCTACCCTCTCTTCAGAATGCATTATTACCAATGAAGGACAACCTTGACATCCTTGGCATAGACGTTCGTCGAGAGCTCAATAATAAAAACTACATCGAAAGATGTATAGGGCTAGCTTCGCGGAAACTAGGAATACTGAATAAGGTAAAGAGATTCTTTACACCGGACCAGAGGTGTCTGCTGTACAAGACGCAGATTAGACCCTGCGTCGAATACTGCTCTCACCTCTGGGACGGCTCCGCGAAGTATGTGCTGGACGCTCTCGACGCTATGCAGCGACGGGCTATCTATTGTCCGGAGGTAACGGGAAGCCTTGAGCCGCTAGCTCAGCGCCGAACAATAGCTTCCTTGGCCGCATTCTACCGTATTTACCACGGCGGTGTTCTGAAGAGCTCTTCAATCTGATCCCACCCTCTTCCTTCCGATCCCGAACAACGCATGCCGGGCAGAGATGCCACTCCCACACAGTGGATAGCATGTTCGCGAGAACCGAGCATTTTAAACGTTCGTTTTTCTGCCGAACGATAGTGGCCTGGAACGCCCTGCCTGTGGACGTGTTTCCTCCCACATATAATCCTGGGTTCTTTAAGCGGAGCGTGAAGAGGCACATCAGTAGGTCGTCAAGTTGAGGGCCACTCTCTATAGTATAGTGTGCTGTGAGAGTGGCCCACAATCGCTAGACGTCGTCACGACTTACCACCAGGCGGGCGGCGTCAATTTGGCAAACCCAATATAAAAAAAAAAAAAAAAAAACACGAATCTCATATGAAAAAAGACAATTTCCATATTTTTGTCTGTCCATCTGTTTGTTCCGGCTTTCAGAAGTTTCACTGGCAGATAGCAAATGTAATAAGAGATTGCTTCTTTTTTCCCGGGAATCAAGACAACTTCCTCCGTCGTGGCCGCGTCATCCAGACCCGTGAAGCGCAATGCGGCGCATTTGGTGGGTCTGGTGACGCGGACGGCTTCTTCGTCCAGCGCGACCCTAAGCTGAGCCGCTAGGGCGTCAGCTTTAGGGCCGCTGGAGGCGCCGGAGACCTCGAGGAGGCGAGCCCCGGTGCGTGTCGTCTTGCACCGGAGCCCCCCCTGTATATCGAGGGCCGAGAGGTTGACTGAGGACTTCACAGTCCTCAGTACGTCGGCGTACCCCACCCCCTTCTCCACACCTACCGTCGTCACCGTCAGGACGACGGCGGTGGAGCGAGGAGGGCGGGGCCTCTTCGGCGCCTTCGCCGCGGCGGCTTTGGCCGCTTTCTTTGCGGCCTTCGTCTTCCTCTTCTTGGCCCCCACTACTTCCCATCCCTCCCGTCTGGAGGGATGTAAGGAAGCAGCGGGAGCGACGATAGAGGAAGAGGAGGTGGCAGGGGTGCCACTCTTCTTGCCGCGCCCCTTGGCCTTCCGCGCCTGGGCCGCAGTCTCGGCCGGTATCCGGCTCACCGAAGCGGACGGGGGCGGAGCGGGGCGGCGGACAGCAGGTTTGCCGCTAGGACCGGGAGCGGGAGCACCGCCAACAGCCGCCGCGTATGAAAACGCGGGGCGCGCTAGCGGAGGGCGGTACGCCCGGTCCTCCAGGACCGCGAGGCGCCTCTCGATCGCCGTCAGGACCTGCACCGTGGTCGGCACAGGCTGTGGCGGCGAGGCGGGCGCCGTGGTGGGCGCGGTCCTAGGCGCCGTCTTCGGCGCTGGTCCAGCCGTCAGAGGAGGAGGCGGCATGGGACCTGGAGGTGCCTTGACCACTGTGGTCAACTCAGCGACCTCCCGACGGAGATCTTCCATCTCCTTTCGGGAGGCAGTGAGCTCCACCTCCAGGCTCGCAACCTGCTTGCGGAGCTTCGCCTCCTCCTTTGTGGCGCTCCGCGCGAGGAGCTTGTCAAGGGAGGATTGGGCTTCATCCACCAGTGAAGCCACAATCTTCTTCCTCCCCGACATATTCTTACTCCCCCGCATGGCCGCTTTCATGCGGGAGAGAATGCTCATGATCTCCCGCGCGGGCGGCACACCAATATCCCTGCGACTACGCAGGGACCGTACAGAGGACGGCGGTGGAGTAGGCGGGCGCACTCTGTAGGCGCCGAGACGCGTGCGCACCGTCTTCACCGGCACCTCCTCCTCCGAATCGCTGGAGAGGAGGGACCCCCATCCAGAGCAACTAGTGCTCCGGTCGCGCGGCGGTCCCTCCTTCTCGAGGGTCCTCTTCTGCGAGGCAGAACGGCCCTTACTCTTCACGCTACTGGGAGCTGACCCATCGTCAGTCCCAGCAGCCACTTTTCCTTGGGGCGTCGACGTCGCGCTGCAACTAGGCGGCGCGACGCGAGCCCCCAAATCAAAAGGCATCGAAGTCCGTTGTTCGCGCAATATGTCGTCGGCTGAGACTGCCCGGGGAAGGGCAGTGTCAGGACCGGGGGTCTCTTCAGGCTTCATAGTAAGCACAATTTCTTCTGTGTTGGCCACTCAAGTTTCGATTTCGACGTTCGGTCACCCAACTTGCCACTGCGTTACCGTGGTCAAGTTGGGGTCCAGGGCGGACGGCGAGGACGTAGTCTAATCTCTTGGGGCCCCGCCCCAAACATACCCACTTGACTTTTATGAGAGGTCTTACCCCAAAAATAATATTGTTAATAATTTTATGTAAAATGCAAAATTACATCTGTCTAGCACTAACCGTTTGGGAGGAAACCGGGCACGAACAGACTGACATGACGAAACTATAAGGGTTCCGTGACTTGCACTACCAAACCCTAAAAATATGACTATGCTCAAGTTCACAAAAATAAAACGCAATACGGAAAGGATGGACATAACGTTCAACGTTCAATAATTCTGAATTCAAATTCAAATGCTAGACACGTAGGCAGAACTCTATGCAGCGTTCAGCACACAGTTTTTATTTCCAATCCACTAACAAACACACCTTACCTTACCATTCTTATGTATTACAAGTACGTGCAAGTGCAAGACTATGAATACTAAAGACGTTTCACATCCCATTACATAATTGACAACTTTTTGCGCTAGTTTTAAAGGTAAGTACCTACAAGTCTGGGAACTTTTTTAGTTTCGTCATGTCCGTTCGTTTGTCCATTCGTCAATCCGTCCTCTACTTTCCTACCAAACGGCTAGTGGAAACTTTGCATGAATATATATATTTACTACAGAGCGACAAATTGCTTAAATAAAATAATTAAAAAAAATTTTTTGGGGTACCTCTCCTACACGTAAAGGGGGATGATCTTTTATACCCTACCCCTTGAGCGGGGTATCATTAGATAGGTATTTTAAAACATTGAGTGGGAGCTACGACATTTTTTAACGTAAGTATCCGTTTGCGGGATATTCAACTCTAAAGCGTTCCTGGCCCCCCTCTAAAAACTAAACGGCTGGTGCGAAACATCTAAAAAAATCAGAATGGTAGTCCATGAAAAATGAACTTTAAAAGGAAAACTATAACGGATTACATAACTCTGTTGATTCAGGAGTTATACGTAGGTCACACTATAAGTTTTGCGTAACTTAAGAAAACAACATGTTAAAACCAAAATATTATGTTTATTGCGTTTCAAAATACTCTCCTTTACATTTTAAAAAGTTTTTCATGCGATCGAACCATTTTATAAAACAGCAGGACCACAGATCTGAAGGCATGTTTTCTACGTGCTGATTGAACGCTATCACTGCCTCTTCGGAGTTGGTAAAAGTGAAACCTCTCATCAAATCTTTGATTTTGGGGAAAATACAGAAATCACAGAGTGCGCTAGGTCGGGGCTATGCGCAGGATGGGTGACGAGTTGTACTTTTTCGGAAGCTAAATATGACTTTGTTTTGTTGGCCGTGTGTGAAAAATGATCTAGGAGAACGCGGCTTTTGGGTCGTGTTTCGCGAACTTTTTCTAATACCCTGGGTAAACAAATGGTCGAATATCACTCGGCATTAACACTCTTTTGATCTTCAAGTGGAATTGAACAGATGGGACCCGTAGCTGAGAAAAAAAAACGCGATCATTTTTTTACCAACATTTCTCGCCTGCCTCACTTTTGTTGGCTTGTCCTCATTTTCAAACACCCATTCACAAGATTGCTGTTTTTTTTCGAGTTCATAACAATAAATCCACGTTTCGTCTCCCCTGTGACAATGTCATAAACAGCATTAGAATGTCCGTGGTCGTACTTCAGTAGCATCTGTGAGCACCATTCTACGCGAGCCCGCTTCTGCTCCGCTGTCAGTTCATGAGGGATCCAGCGACAGCAAAGTTTCAATTCTTCGTGTAAAATTTTCTGGATTTGACTCAAACCAATCACCAATAGTCCTCGAATTGTCTCATAGGTAATCCGCGGGTTTTTTCAATTAACCGCTTAACAGTAGCCACATTATTTTCGTTGACGGCAGTTGAAGGCCGCCCTTCACGAAATTCGTCATGTAAAGAAACTCGACCTCTCTGAAATTCAGCAAACTATCGCCTCACGGTGCTCAAACAAGGTGCTTCTCTCCCAAAAGCATTTTGAAGACGAGCGGCACAGTCTTGCGGAGAGAGAGAACTTTTAAAATCATAAAAAATCATCGCTCTAAAATCTTTTCGACTTAATTCCATTTTCGTTGCATACGTAGAACTTTGATGTGTGATAAAAAACAATTGGCAAATGATTTCCCGCCAATTGTTGTTTTTTATTACTAAGAAGGTTGCAACGTTTAAAAAAATATAACATTTGAAATTCAAATAGTTCCGATTAGCTAGAAGTGCAAAACTTTTAAGTGTGCCCCATGTATTGCAGGCATAGGGAATTATGAATGACTACAAAACCCTATTCTATTCGTGGTCCGACACGCACTAACCGGTTTTGTTTTATTGATTTCACTTAAGTGTGGTAAAATATACTTTAAAAGTATTCCCATGGGAATGGGAAACTATTTCCTAAATTATTTTAAAATACCGGGTGTTACGTAAGGTGCAGTGCAGACGGCACACTTTTTGTGTGATCGACAAAATGTCTGCATGGCGCGCAAAAAGTCAGTCGCGGATTTTTCACAGACTCAACGCACACCAGATTGCCGACTAAAGTGTGCGCCGTCTGCGTTAGCGCGCGTTGAAGCCAACGTTCAATTTTTTTCGCACACTTTTTGTGCGGCGCTGCGCGGCGCGGCCTCTACAAATAAAAGGAAAACTATTACAAATTGGACAACTTTATTTGTTCAGGAGTTATAGGTGCTAATATGGGTGACTACGGAACCCTATTCTATGCGTGGGCTGACACGCACTTGGCCTACTTAGGTACCTACTACAGTATTAATACTCTCTCATTGACTTACAAAGCAAGCTTTGATAGTCCCGTATTTCGTTTTCGTATCACGTACTAAGTTTACTTTTTCTATCTCCTTTGTCGAATTCAATTACGGCTAACAGACATTTGTGGGGTAAACGGTTTCTGCGAAATGAATGACTTATACTCTCCTCATCTTATTTTGAAGTTCAGAAAACATTCAAGAATTGCTTCTTTTTGTAAAACAATGGAAAATGTGATGTTGAATTTTAGATAATTGCAATGATTTCGCTAAATAGAAGACATTATAAACGTCGACATATGTTTCACCTACTCACGAGGCATAATCAAGACTGTCTCAAAGAGAACAGCATGCTTCTTGTTGTGACCTTTACGGTAAACAATTTTTAAGGATTAAAAGTTTATAGCGTTTCATTATATACTAGTAGATGCCTGTGATTTTGTGTGTGGAATAGGATTATTACCTACCTATATAAACTATCGAATTAAGATTATTATCTAACAAGTTTTGAATTATTTAATTCTATTATTATATATAGAGGTTATGGGCCTATACATAATTTCCTCTTTAGACTGACTATGTTTACCCTTGGTAAAGGAAATATTTGACCACAGTGATCTGAAGGCAATTTACTAATTACAAACTAGCTTAAGTATTTGCAATCTGTACAAAAATATCAAGGCGATTAGCAGCCGTATCAATGATTCTAGTCGGCTCACAGAAAATATTTTCCAGGTTCTAGCTCCCAGCTCCCAACCCTGGCCGAGGAGTTAATGTCAATGGCAAGTACATTTCTCACCTACGATTCGCTGACGATATCGTCCTAATGGCAGAATCGCTAGAAGATTTGCAGCGGATGTTGAATGGCCTAGCGGATTCCTCTCGGCGCATAGGTCTTCGGATGAACTTGGATAAAACCAAGGTCATGTACAATGAGCACGTTGCTCCGGGATCAATTGCGATAGACGGTATCACTCTCGACATTGTTGAAAACTATGTATACCGGCAGTTGCTCGAATTAGGTAAGAACAGTCTTGAGAGTGATATCGATAGGAGAATACGGCTGGGCTGGGCAGCATTCGGTAAACTACGTCGAGTCTTCACATCACCCATCCCGCAGAGCCTCAAAAACAAAAGTCTACGTGCAATGCGTCCTGCCGGTCATGAACTACGGGGCCGAGACGTGGACACTAACAATGAAACTGGTCCACAAACTGCATATCGCACAGCGAGCCATGGAAAGGGCTATGCTTGGAGTGTCTCTGAGGAATTGCATTCGCAACGAGGTAATCCGTCAGAGAACTGGTGTCACCGACATAACCCAGCGCATATGCAAGCTAAAGTGGTAGTGGACCGGCCATATCTGTCGCAGAACCGACAACCGCTGGACCAAGCAGGTTCTGGAGTGGAGACCGCGCATCGGCCAGCGTAGCTTGGGACGCCCCGAGGCTCGATGGAGCGACGACATTAGTCGTATAGCGGGCGTTTTTTTTTTTTTTTTTTTTTTTGATGAGTCAATTGGGTTTTAGTTTCAGGAGTGGCGCTTATGGTATACGCCTTCTCCTGGAACCGTTTGCAAGTTGATTGTTTAGTTAGTGAAGTGTTTAGATGTTATGTGCCCGTTAGAGTGTTTTAGTTGATTTAGGATATAGGTGATGTGGTGGAGGAGTGAGTTAAGTGTATCTGGGGCAGTTGTAAATAAGGTGGTTGAGGGTTTGCGAGATTATGTTGGTGGGAAGTTCGTGGGGTCATGATGAGTAGGAAGGAGTTGCTTGGTTAGGTTAAAGGTTTGCGAGATTGTGTTGGTGCAAGGACAGAGGTCGTTGTTTAGGTTTAGTTGATTAGGTTAGGTTAGGTGGGACATCCGCTTTTGTGTGTGGAAAAGTTACACGGGATCAGGACTTTCCACACACTCCCTTAGTCGCCTCGTACGACATCCACGGGAGGATATGGGTTGGGGCTATTCTATTCTGCCGGCCACCACACGGCGGGCGTTGGGTGGATGAAATTGACCCAAGATCGGAGGGTGTGGCGTGTCATTGGAGAGGCCTATGTCCAGCAGTGGACTGATGTGGGCTGATGATGATGATGTAGCTTCCAAATATATTTAGAAGCTGAGTTCTTTCTTAGATTGTTTTAAAATGTTTACATTAAAGTCCTCGCATACAATTAGATTCCTGCTATTACCCTACTCTAGCAATCTTAAGAACTTGGTTCATGACCCTAATAAACTCTCTGAAATCACTGTTGGGTGGACTGTATACGTTATCTGCTATATGATGGTAAATACGTTAATATCCTTTTACGCCCACGGCTTCACCCGCGTAAAATAGTTGTATGGTTCACATTTTACGCGCGAACAATTTTACCGGGATAAAAGTACCTATCACCTGTCTTTCAGTGAAAATCCCGTTAAAATCGGTCCAGCCGTTGCAGGGATTAGCGGAAGCAAACATACAGAAAAAACTCCAGGGGTCTTACTGGGTTCTTGCCCGGGGGGATCGGTATGTAAAATAACATTTACGGTACTGCACGAATCGAATCGTTTTAGACGATGATGGTAATGTGTGTTAATAAAATGTGTTGTGTTTTTTTAATGTTTATTTGGGTAAACAAGCAGTGACAAATTACACACTTAAATACACTTATTAATTAAAACAATTAAATTCACCACCAACACCACAGTTTAATAAAGCGGTTGTGGTGCTCGCTCCAAGACAAATACTTTTTTTTTAACTTATTTCCACAGCATAACAAACACATGTACTTATTAATACAAGTGTTGTGGTAATACGAGTATAATGTGTGTTCCATGAATGAGAGCACAAAATGTAAAAATAATTATTGTGCTTTACAAAGAAAGCAATGATGGTAGAAAGCAAGCAAAGCCTATTGCCTGTCTCGAGTAACTACCCGAAAACAGGCTTAAGGTATGTAAGTAGTATTCCCTATTCTGTGCTTAAGGTTACTAAGGTTATTTTACTTCTCGGTTTAAGGTTATTTTACTTCTTTAAACTTTCGCGTTTTGTACACATTATAAACTTAAGACTAACGGGTCTTTTACGCGATTATTGAACGTCGGGTAATAAAGAGGTATGTATATATCTCAATAATCGCGTAGTGGACCCGTTAGTCTTAAGTTTATAATGGTAAGTATTTTGTATCTATAGCATAGGGAATAGTACTTACATGCAGAATCTTTTGTTTACAGAGAAAATAATTCGAACGTTAGGGTTGTCAGAAAAGTACTAGCATAATTTGACCAATAATTATGACGTTAATGCCTCAATATCAACTCTATGGTCAATGCCGTATCACAAACAAGAGACAACCCTTACTGACTTACAACTTCAAGTTGTCGCTGACTTCACGTATTTTTGCCATGGTTAACATGACATAGGCCTGTCTATAGTTATTCACAAAACTCATCACATTTTTTAATCTTAATGTTCAAATGACTGTCAATTTTTTAACCTCAAGTTCAGCAACAAGGTGTAAGGTGAATTTATAATTCAACTGCATTCTTTTTCACTGGGTTTAAGTCTAAAAATAGTATCGTTTGTTCCATATATGAAATCTCCATTTCTAGCTATAGCCAATCCAAATAGAACTCCTAAATCGGCTAATTCTTCTATTTCGTCTCCAAAGTAATACATTTTGTTTTTAGTTGAAAAGTATAAGTTGTTATCAATGTCAGATGTGAAGCCCGTAACTTCATATTTACCTAAATAAGTAACCTCCCCAATATTTGGGTCACAAGTATATAACCCAGTAATGTTATAAAATACAAAGTTACCATTCTTTTTAATTGCTAACATAGTAACTTTACGATTCTCATCAAATTCTATATGTCGTAAGTATTCATCTTTGTATACATAAGCTTCTTGATCTTTGTAAGTTGTAAAATATAATCCGTTTCTATAAAACATTTGCCAGACTGATGTATCATATAAATATAAATAAAAATTTGAGTTTTTTGAATATTTATAAATACCATGTCTTCCTCCTATGAATACATCTTTATTTATGTTGTTTACTGTAGTCGCAACACCTTTCTCAATGTTGTCGATATGTTCAAAGTGTTCGTCTTCTAGGTTTAAGTAAGCAAGTTCAAACGATAATTTAATATCACCATTAGAATCCATGTTCCTTCCAGTATAACTAAAAAATAATGTGTTTGTGTTGTAGTTGATACTCATTTGAAATGGTATGAAAACGTTATCTTTTAGGAGTTGTTTTTCGTACACCTTATCACGAATGATAACACAATTATCAGCTGGGAACTGAACTGAGTGAGCATTTGTAAAAACGAACAACATTGCCATGAGATAATATTCCGTCTGCAATAGATGAGAGAATATGAAAATTATTGATTTTTTTAAATAACTTGTGTGTAAACGAACTAGTTCAATTCCCGGACACTAGATCATTGGCAGGAACACAGTTCTTATACAAACAATTGTAGTTACCGGACGGCTTAATGAATGCCGGTAGGTAATTTGCACTCATTCACCGAGCCTTTTCCCAACTCAGTTGGGGTCGGCTTTCCAGTCTAACTGCGATTCGGCTGAACTTCGATATTTTCCGTGAAGCGACTGCAATCTGACCTTCACAACCCATGGGCGATATCGAAGTTCTGTAGTTAGACCGGTCGGATTTTTGATTTAGGGCTCCAACTACCCCTAACGACTGCCATAGATGTTAGTATGACAACCGGGACCGACGGCTTAACGTGGTCTCCGAGGCTTTAATTGTTAAAAAAGATTAACCAAGTTTTCAAGTGAAACTGCAGAAATTACCTACCATTTGTTTACTGTAGCTATTAATTATTAAATGGTCCAGAAGTAATAGCTAGCTGAAAATCCCTCTGAAAAATATCAATTGTACAAATAATTAATCAAAAAAGATTTTAATACATAGGTAATGATACTAATAAATTAAATGATTATTAGAAGATAAAAATAGCAATTGAAAATCGTAATTTTCCATTGCACAATAATCATTGGCGATTGTTATTGCAATTATGTTAAATATAGTTAAATCTACAGAATTCACAAATTTTTTTTTGCACTTATGAATAAAATATAATTTGGCCACATAAATCGTCTAAATACCTCCATCGTTAAATAAATTATATTATTATATGTCATGATCGGGTGCGCATTGTCTTACATAACTTTTCAACTCCTATCATCGGAGGTCCGAATATGTTTCTCATACCATTGAAAATTATAATGATCGTTATTCATAAAAAAAAATACAACTAAATATTAAAAAACATAATCATTTAAATTCATAATATCACAAATTATACACTTAGTTTTTACTAATATTTGTTTTAATATGTTTGTTTATACTAATGATCGAAACTCATAATCATTCGAATAAATAACTACGAGTATAATATTCATAAATGTGTTTTATTCTAATATTTGTTTTTATAAATTTCTTAATCATAAGTTTTTTCATCCATATTATAATGTCTATATTCCAGTGAAAATCAAATTGCTACCAGAAACGAGATGCTACCAGACAAGTAGGTTAGGTTAGGTTAGGTTAACTAGGCGAGCCGAGCGAGCGAAGCGAGGGTGCCGCGGCAGCGGCCAGCGAAGCGCCAGATAAATTGCTACCAAAAACGGGTGCTACCACACAAGTAGGTTTTTTTTTTGTTGACGCGGGGAATGCATTTAAGCACCGTCATCCGTCATCCGTCATCGTCATCGATGACACACGGTGTCCTACCTTAGGCACGGTGACGTCACGGTGTCCTACCTTAGGCACCTCACACATTTACTTGGCAAAACAGCCATGTCCTGTGAGTAGTTGCTTAAGGTCGGCGTTGGCGCACCGTGTGACCTCTCCACCCAGGCCCGTAGGACGGGTCGAACGGCCCCCACGAGCATGGCGCTCGCGGAAGGCGACTCCAATCGCAAGACCCACTCCCGGAAGAGATCGTCGCGAGCCGACTGTCTCCAGCGGTCGATCTCGTCCGGGAGCGGTCGACCTCCATTTCTCCGCACCAGAGCGCTCTCATCATAAACCTTCTTCAGGACACCACACAAGTAGGTTAGGTTAGAACTGTGACCACAACAACGCGCGAGCCGAGCGAGCGAAGCGAGCGTGCCGCCGCAGCGGCCGGCGAAGCGCCAGATAATTATCTGTTATAAAGTAAGCTATTCTGAACAACGACGTTATGAGTTGAAGTATGTTCGTAGTAACAACATTATTAATTAAAGCAATATGATAATACTCGTAGAATGTTATGAAGAAAAAAGATCTGAAAAATTAATTATGGATTTAAACTGTTTCTTAGTAGTTACAGTATTAATAAAAAAATTATAATCACTAACTGTTATGAGTTCCGATGATAGTAATAAAAATGTATGAATAAAAAAAGGATGAAAAATTAAATTATGAAGAGTGATGATTATGAACACAAATCGGTAGTAAGAAAAAGAATATGATTAAAAATTTTATGTGAGCCAATATGGACCCGTCATGATCATAACATAGTATAAAACAAGCTTATCCCAGCTGGCTCGGGCCGGCTCTGCGAGATGTGTCAATTACATTTCTGCTCTGCGACGAATAAAGATGGTGCCCGTACTTTAGTATTTTATTTTAACATTATACTAAACTAGGAGCTTCGGTCGCTGCCGTGGAACTGCGCTGCAGCATGCAATTGAGCGAAGCGACTATTGAAATAGAAATAGAAATAGAAATATACTTTATTGTCCACTAATATACAAAGTAATATTAAATACAAACTAAATCTTAATTCAGTAGTACAAATGGCGGCCTTATCACCTAGAGTGATCTCTTACAGGCAACATTTGGATAGACATAACAGATCGAAGTTAAATGAAAAGTGGATAGCTATTGGCGAAAGAAAAGAATATACAAAAGTACAAGAAAAATATACAAAAGTTCAAGAAAAATATACAAAAGTAAGTAGGGAAATAATATAGAAATTATGAGAGATATACCTACACAAGATAAAACTTGAAATAATACACTAATAAAAAAAAATACATACCATTGCGAGAGTATAAGTAAATTAATACGTACATAAATGCATACAATAATATATTATTGTATGCATTTATGTACGTATTAATTTACTTATGATGAGATGAAAGCAGTTAAGAACTCAGATAATGATCTTTTACCATCCGTTTGAAGATACCTATTGAAGGAGCTTGTCGGATGGTCACAGGCAGAACATTCCACAAACGTACAGCTTGGACGGAGAAAGATTTATCATAAAAACTAGTTGAGTGATCTGGTACTGCCAGAACCAGGGTCTCCGACGACCTCAAGGATCTCAAATGTGTGTCTTTAAGGAACGAAAACCGTTCTTTTAAATAGACAGGGGTACAGGGATTAAATAAAACATTGTAAAGCATAGAAAGAATTCCGGCGAAGGCGAATTGGGAGCCACTTGAGCAAGTTGCGGTATTCGGATACATGATCATATTTGCGCAAACCAAATATGAATCTAATACATAAGTTTTGGAGACGCTCAAGCTTATTAAGTTGCTCCTCGGTGACATCGAGATAACTGACATCTGCGTAGTCCAGGATAGGAAGAAGGATGGATTGTGCAAGCGCAACCTTGGTGGCCGTGGGCAGAAACTTCCGCAGTCTATGTAAAGAACCCACGGATGCGAACAATTTTCGACTCACCTCTCGGAGTTGTACGCTTCATGATAAGGTACTGTCTATTAAAATTCCAAGGTTTTTTACCGTCGTTGTTATTGGTAATGCTACGCCATTGAAGATTATGTTTGGCAGCTGCGTCCAGTCAATTTCCGTCAATTTTCTTTGACTGCCAACGATACACACCTGTGTTTTGGCAGGGTTCACTTCAAGCCCGTACTGCTTACTCCACGTACAAATTTGAGAAAGATCCTTATTTATAATGGAAAGGGCTTCGCTCAAATTATCCGGGGGAGCTTGCATGTATTAAAATATTGTCATATTTTTGGTCATTAACTTTTTTTGAGGGTCCTAAATCAAAATTTGGTCTCGAACAAAACCTGCTCCTGAGAATGCTTGATTTTTGAGTGAAAAAATCATGAAAATCGGTTGGGTAGTTGTCGAGAAACAATTTCACATCGAGTTGCATTTGAGTCACCTGATAAGGAGCTCCGCTCGCTACGCTCGCCTAGCTCAATTATCAATACGATTCCACTGCGCTAATAATACTGAAGAAAGTTGGTTATAAAGAAGATTAGAAAATCTGTTAACAAAATAGAATATCTTCGAGATTCAAAATTGTTCGAAGCACGCTTAGCTACACGTTGTTCGAGCATAAAATGGCGAACAAAGTAAGCACAAGAAAATTGTTACCGGAATTCACAGGCACAAACTTTAGCAACTGGATATTTCGATTATGTTGCATACTAGAAGTAAAAGTTTATAAAGATGCGATAGATGAAACCCTACGACAAGAAGAATTAAAAGATTTCTAGAAAAACGACGCCAAGTCAAGGTCGTTCATTGTTTCTAGTCTGCCAGACAAATATTTTAAGAGATGCACCAACTGCTAGACAGATGGTGAACAATCTTTAAAATACATTCAAAAGGAAAAGCACACTCTACGCGCTGTATATAAGAAAGAAACAATAGTAGGTAAGGGCCACGGGGGAAGTGCGGGGCATGGCGCTATAATTTGAATTTTATGACATGAGAGTAGATAAACACATACCATATTCGTAAAATGTGATGCATGTTTAAAATAATGACCCTTTTGCAAAGTTTGCCCATTCTAATATTAGGTATTTTTAAAATGAGAAACAACTCACGAGATTTACAGCCTTACAAATAAACGTGGCATAACAGTTATACTCGAGAATTAACTAAGAATATGCAAAATGTCTACAAATAAACAAAGAATAGCTTATACCCCGTATAGCTTTGACATTTCTATTCGTACAAACGTTATTCCGGAGTTATTCCCGCCCGTACCCTTGTTTAGAGTTAGAATAACTTTAAAAATATCACAGTTTGTATTTGTTTACGCACATTTAAGTATTTAACGTTCATTACCAGACTGATTTTGATTATGGACTTGAATGCACTAGAAGAAGTAGAACAAGTAAATAACTTGATCCACCTAATGGAGGCTCAAAGAAAAGTTAAAATATTTAAAAAGAGATCCTTTTGATTTATACAGCGATGAGCAGTTCCGATTAAAATACCGATTTTCTAAAGCTGGTGTAACGTTTTTAGACCAATTATTTGGTAGATCTCTCAGTATGAACACGCGTGGAGGTGGATTATCTTCTGTTCTGCAAATAATGATTGCTTTTAGGTAATGGGGACGTAATCAGGTAAGAAGTTTCACCTACTCATAAAAGTTTTCTATATGTAGGTACAGGCTTATGCTTTATCAGTTCTACTATGTTAAACTCGTTTCTTATTCATTCCTTCCAGGCTAAGATAATGCTGCGGACATTCACGGTTTGACTCAGCAGTCTATTACGACAAGTATGGCGTCGTGTAGCCAGGGCAATTTTGGAGTTAAAATCCGAGTACCTACATTAATATGCCAATGACTTTAAATGAACAGCTTGTTATGGAAGATTTTGAATCTATAGCAAGATTTAAAAATGTCGTGGGTGCGATAGACTCCACCCACATTAGAGTGCCCTAAGTAAATGGACCTAGTGGTCAGTTTTACATAAATAGGAAGGGGTACAGTTCCTTAAATGTTCAGGTGCCTACTTTGTATATCTAATAATAATAAAATGGTCGAGACGGTCGAGAAACATTAAGTTGACAAATGGATACAGTTGTCATAGACAAAATGCGTTTTTTTTTTCAAGTTTCTCTTTGGTCGCGCTGTTGCCAAATCGTGCATCTTGACATAACGGAAGAATTGTTATACAAAAGATATACCTGGTTTATTTGTAAAAAAATATTCTCGACATATTCTGAATTTATTACTGGTATAACTATACTTCGTATAAGAATGGAATAGATCCGGTATAACACATTTTTATTTGTAAGGCTGTTAGTATTTACCCATTTGTATACAATTCTAGTAAACAAAGATGAACAACAGCCCAGTAGATAATAAAGCGTCCAAGAAACGTGACATACAATCGAGTGCGCCCAATAGCGTTTTAATTTATAGCTCCATATTTCACACAAGCTTTTCCTATGGGACCCTAGTGGTGATTGCCACTGTGAATACGGATTGTGTTTAGATCTGTTATTTACGGATTGTAGATATAGCACCTACCTACTAATGCCACTTCACTATCACTACATCTTCTAATCTTCTATATATATATAAATGTTATGTTGGTTTGTGTACGCTTCAAAAACTCAAAAAGTTCTGCACCGATCGAGCTGAAATTTTAGTTGAATAGTATTTTAATTTTATTTTTTTATTTTAGATTTTATCTACATTCATACATACATAGCATCACGCCTTTTGCCCCGAAGGGGTAGGCAGATGTGTGCAAACACACCCACATCTTGCCAGCTATGTTAGGTCCCATGTAATAGGGGGCGAGCCTATTGCCATTTACCGGGCACAAGTTCCAGACTCTGGGATAATTATCTGGGTAAAATTCTAAAGAGAATTATACATTATCCACCAGACCCGGGAATCGAACCCGAGACCTCGAGCGTGGCAGTCCGTACATAGTACCATTGTGCCACCGAGGTAATGATTTTATCTAATAAAAAATAAATAAAAAATCATCACAATGTGCCACAGCGAAGCGTGGCAGATTGTGATTTTTCTTGTGGTACACAGCTAGTATATTATAAAACAAAGTCGCTTCCGTCTGTAAGTATGCTTAGAACTTTAAAACTACGTAACGGATTTTTATGCAGTTTTCACCAATGGATAGAGTGGTTTTCGATGAATGTTTTTGTATATATTATTTGTAAAACAGGCGAAGCCGCGGGCTAAACGAAACCGTTAGTAAAAGATAAAATAAAGATGTTATTTAATGAAGTAAGTATATAGCCCACATTGAGTTACCTATCTTGAGACAATTTCATTAGAATTTTTTATGGAATTTATAAAGATTAATCTAGGTAGGTACGTTCATTAATTTCATCATTCAATTTGGCATTCAGCAGGAAATATATAAGTACTTACCTATTCAAATTCATTAGGTACGTGACATCCAATGACAACGATTGTGTTTGTGACCGAAATTTGAAATCAGTACCTTGATCAGTTCTTTTCAGTTTCTTCCAAATAATTTAGTTTCTTAAAGTAGATTAAAATTGGTACCTAAACTTTTAAGGTGCCGTAGTCGCTCGGACTGCAGAGATTCTCTTTAGTGGTATGTAACATCTGTCCTGACTATTTGGAATTTAGGTTTGAATTACAGAGTGGTTATAGATTTTATATAGTGCCAGGTAACGGCAACACGCTTGCCCCGTATTACGAGGGACCAACGAAATTACTGGCAAGGTGTTGTAACGTTATATTTTTTGTAGTGGTATATTTCATTTTAGTTGGTGGAAATTGGGATAAGAGAGTGGTGGCAATGCAACACTGGATTTCGTGGGGTGGCCTCTGATTGGACGCTTTAGGTGGGGTGACATTTGTGTGACAGCCATTTTTACAAGCTGACTGGCCCCGCATAAATTATATAATATGAACTACATACTAGTGTTAATTAATAAATATTTCAACGTTTGGTTACATACAGGTTTACATACGATTGCACGTGTGGCGTCTGATCTTGTCTTACCGATTTAAGCTGGAGTCTTTGCCTGATTTTGCCAGGATTAACCAGAGACTGACCTGCACGATACCCATGCGAACTGTTACATATATCTGAGGATTTAATTGGGTGAAGCTTGGATGTTCGCCTCCGAAAGGAGGTGTACGGTAATACCCTACTGCCTGGGCTGTAAAGCCAGTTTCCTTCTGCCTGTGGTGGACAGAAACCGGAACTGAGACGGTGTCTGTCGGTCAGCAGGCCTGGCGAACCTCACCGGGAATTATCCTAGAAAATCTTACACTTAATTACCACAGTATCTTTCTAAACATAAATCTATCGTTACTGACCAAGCGCACCAACTTATTACCCTGTATTAAAAGATAATAAAGTATCTAGGATAGACTTTAATTGTCTCCTCGAGTAAAAGTAGATTAATAATTATTAATAATTGGTGACCTTCTGTTTCCCTATATTGTCTTAAGGGCTTATGCAAAAAATAATACAGAGGCTCAAATGAATATTTTATTTCCATCGTTAACATCCCAACTTTCAAAATTAAAAACTTTACAGTGTGGACCGCCTATCGCAAATATAGGCTTGATGTATGTCTGTCTTAAAGTCTAAGAAACCTATTAAATGTTTTGATGTTTGATATTCAATCACACGTTACCAATTGAACACACGTGTCTCCTCCAACATTTAACCCTGGATTCTTTAAGCGAAGCGTGAAGAGGCACATCACTAGGTCGTCAAGTTGAGGGCCACTTCCATTAGTATTTTTGTGTACTATATAAGAGTCGCCCACAATCGCCAGACCTCGCCACAGCTTACCATAAGGCGGGTCTGTCAATTTGTCATCGATCTCAATATAAAAAAAACACAATTGTGATGATTGATACATATTATTGATAGGTAATATAACATAATCCTGAATTAACAAACGGATTACTTTTCATCCCAATAGTGTGTTCCCTTGGAATATGGGTACGACGAAACTTAGTAGGTACTGTTGTTGAACCGAAGCAACGAAAGGGAATTTAGTATTAGAGTTACATTAAGAAGCCCAAGCCCAAAATTTTGCATGTTAGTTAATTAAAGGTAAGTTCCCTACATGTTATAGAGACTTTACCTGTTATAGGCACTTTAGTCTGAGACGCCCAGGACTTTAATTGGCTGAGCCATAGCGGCTGGCACGTAAGATTTAGTTGCCTGTATGTCGTCAACATTTCATCGCAAGGCTTTCGGGTTTCAATTTTTTTTCAAAATTACGATAAAGTTGCTACTTTTCATTAAATTCATTCGGCCATTTTGGACCTAACCCATTATATGTGTGCCCGGTGACGGCAGTAGGCTTGCTCCCTATAACGTGGGACTAAAAATACTGGCAAGTTGTGGGTGTGTAATGCACCTCTGCCTAACCCCTCGGGGATAGGGTAAAAGCGGGATAGATGCCCTACTTTTTGAAATTGCCTCCTAATTCTAAAAATGTTACTTTTTTATAAACAATTTGTATGAATGTACCGGGTGTAATTATATATGTTGAATTACTATTGGTTTTTTTTGACCTACCAAATACAGATTTATCAAAATTTAGCTTTTAGAGGAACCCCTTTTTTCGAGGATAGATGCCCCAGTGTATGGATAGTTGCCCCACCATGAAAATGCTATGAAGGATAGATGGCCGCAGTGCGGGATAGATGCCTTCTGTACTGTGTAAACGAAAAACGCAACCAATTTTACTCCTAAACTGCAAATGCTTTCAAGAAATATGGGATAACGAAAGACATTTTTTTTAAGTTTTTAATTTTTAAAGAATAATTTACAATAATGTCTTCTTAATTTCTATTTTAAAATATTCAAAATCAAAGACAATTATACTTATTATTTATAATATTAAATAACTGATTCAACAAAACTATTTGTTATTTACAATATACCTATATACTAAAAATATTTACATTACGAAATATCGTTTAAAAAATCCTCTGCGTCATTGCCGACTGGGAAGGTTCCCAGAATGCTGACTGTGTTGCCACGTTGGATGGCAATATTTATTCTTTGGGCCAGGAAATAGCCAGCCTTCTGGCCCTGAGAAGCTAACAAAATTATTAATTTTTAAAAGTTATTATAAAATTTTAATTGTCAAGAATTAACATGCATAATCAAACATTTAAAAAATTGGAATACTATTAGAGACATTTTTAATCCTTAATAGAAATTAATTTTCCACATTTCAAGCCATAATTTCTGAAAAGTGTACATGTCTATCCAGATGGGCAACTAAGGGCATCTATACCTCGGAAATTTAGGGCAACTATCCTTTGTGATAGGTATAGATGCCCAAATATTTTTTAAATAAATTACAATGAAAAGAGCAAGTTTTTATACTTAGATGCACACTTAATGAACCAGTTTACTGACGTAATAGAAAATATAACATAATTTATTACTACTTATAAAGTTACACAACGGCAAAAACTAACCTTTAAATTTTTTACGTGTTCCTGTAGTTCGCTGCGGAGATGTTTACACACACTAGCGAAATACGTCCTCACCGTGTGACAGCCCGCAGCTAACGGAGGTGCGGGGTGATTGCGGCTCCTAATTATACTATTAATTCATATCCTATCCCACTGCGGCATCTAACCGGGTTTTACCCTATAGGCGTGGTATGTGTCTGTCTGTGTTATAGAGACCGTACTACGAGATGGTAGGAATTTAGGTTAAGATTTCAGAATCTTATAATGTTAATTTTGGGCATATTGATATGTTTGGGGTAAGTCGGTGCTTACAGAAATTTGGTTATTGACGGACTACGTGATGCACATTGATCTCCGTTTCATATTTTAGTTCGTTATCATATTTGAATAATGTGTTTTATATTGGATAGAATGAGAACAGGCTGTTCTCTCTGAGACAGTCTTGAGAATGCCTCGTTTAGAGGTGAAACATTTGTCGACGTTTTAATGTCTTATATTTTTGCGAGAATGATGCAATTATTTTAAAAAGTTTGAACATCTTACTTACCATTACAATGTGTTTTATATTTTATATACATAATTATATTAATTTGGTTCGGTACATGACCTATCCATAGTGTTCATTGGGTTTTTGCTGAATATAATGCTATTTTGTTGGACACTAAACTTTTAGCCTTAAATATTTTATATGTGGTGAACGGTGGGGATGTCACAATCATTTATATTGTTGTAATAATGTAGACTGTAAGATATTCTTTATTGTGATGTTGTTTGTTTACCCAAACAAATACAAAAAAAAACAAAAAAAAGAATGGTTACTAATCAATTACCAATCTGAAATCTTAACCAAAATCTTCTATTGTAATGGTGCCCAGTGGCGGCAATAGGCACGCCCTCTATTACTTAGGCACAACAAAACTACAAGCAATTCGTAATAATAAACCTCCGCTTATGCCTTCGGGTATAGGCCTGATTATTATATGTATGCATGTCCACATAGATCTCAGAGCAATTAAAAAAAACTTAGGCTTTTAGGGTTCCGTACCTCAAAAGGAAAAAAGTTATAGAATCACTTTGTTGTCCGTCTGTCTGTCTGTCAACATTCCATGTTGAAAATAAATTTTAAAACTCCGAATGAAAGACATTGGCCTAAATTATACCTTCTTTTAACAAAGACAACGCCTGATTAAACAATAATAGCAATTTTTTAAACACGCTCTAACTTAGTTTGGTTACGGTTGGTAGAATTGTTTCTTTTGACAATTGATCCTGAGTCTTCTAACATAATTATGCTTTATGTTTCATCAGAAAAGCAAAAAAAATATACCAGCAAACTAAGGAAAATTGTGTTATTGACGTTTAGTGAGCAACCGTAAGATAGGTAGTTGTACTTACATAGGTACCTACGTATAAAATAATTCAGATAAAAAATTTCATGAATCGGTCTCTTTAGAGACGAGAAATTTCAGAGGGAACAATGACCCTTTCATTTCTGTTTCAATAAATATGTAGGGAAAATAAAAATGAATAATTAATAATAAAAAACCCGACTGCACTTAACCAGATATTATTTAACTATAAGCAGGTGAGACTCGAATATCAGTTTAAACCTAGATGCAAACCGACTTTTTTATTATCAAATTATTTATAATACATTATGAAATGACTCACTTGTACAGATATTCCACAATTTTAAAATTGTGGAATATCTGTACAAGTGAGTCATTTCATAATGTATTACTATATGTTCCACCAAGTGCCGACAATCGAAAGCATAAATTATATCAAATTAATTATTTGTATTTATATGAGTCTTTTTAGTTTTAACTAAGTACCCTATTTCCTGAGTATCATAACACTCAGGACATAAATGCCTTTCATATAAGACCTCATTCAACAAAATCCATCCAACCGCCTTTAGAGGGGAACAAAGAAACATACATACAAACATACATATGCGCGAAAAACATAACCCTCGCGACGCAGTCGGGTGAAAAGGTGAATGGGACTCCTGCCAAGAGAGTAGAAGCGGAGTGCAAGAAAGTACAATTTCACCTGTAAGTGTTGCATCTGCCGATCAACAGACGAGACTGTGACAAACAGACGTAGTTCCCGATGAGCGGCAATAGACTCGCCCCCTAGACGTACAAAATATTTTTTTTAAAACCTACAAAATATTTTTTTTAAAAGCTTTGTCACGGAGTTATGACGTAGAATTAGGGAGAGGTCCGGTGACACTCGCTCTGGGTCTTTCCTGGTACAAAGATTGTCCATTGCCATTCAGCAGGGCAATGCTGCCAGCATCATGGGCACCTTTGCATCAGCAACGATGCAGGACGTAAGTACCTATATAGTGATTAGTGATTTTTTTATTTCTGGCAGATTTATTATGATGCCTCTTTTCGGCAAAACCAGCATTATTGTAATATGAATATCTAAATATGATATTGTTAGACATCATTTTTTTGAATAGTTCTAGATTATACTTTCTGAACATAAGATGATTGCAGTAATAAATCTACTGTGGACGCAATCAGCGTGTCCTCTGTGGGTAGTGAGCCAACTCCCACGTGTTCACTTTCATTGAATTTATAACTTAATATAGCAAATAACAGCTTTAGTCTCTATTAAAGTACTTGTAATAAATTTGTTTATTATTTTATAAAATAATCTTAAGTTAAACTTTGCTTCTGAGTTCGTCGCATTTGGTGTCGAGACACTAGTTTCATGAGGTCAAGGTTCCAAGGTTGCCTGGAAGAGATCGCTCTTGGTGATAAGGCCGCCAATTGTACGTACTAATGATAAACTAGTTTCTGTATTTTTGTATTTATGTTGGTGTACAATAAAGTATTTTGTATTGTATCAATGTTAACACGTTGCCTGTCCAGAGAATTGTGATTTAAGTTATTCAAACCTCTCTCTATTCGTACTTATTAGAAATTAAAGTAGTAAGTACATGGTGAACTATAGGTTTCACCAAGTGCCAACAATCAAAGTATAAACTATAATATACTATATATATATAACAACAAGGAATACGACACAACATGCGGTACACTATACAAATGCGCATTTTTATTACGAATGGTCGACTGGTTCACTGGGTGCAATATAGGCTGAATTTTCAAAAAAGCCCGGACGCAGACGGATGTCAAAATATCCGTTTCGATCGAGCGCGCGTCATGTCCTATATATTTTATAAGTAAGCAAGTGTCATTATTGTTTGTCATTCATTTCGATCATTCACTGAATGGAAGCGAAGGGAAGGTTGTAAAACGCATTTTTCTTGTGTTGGCATGGATGTGCCATAATATTTATAAATAATTATAAGTTTTGAATGTTACTATTGTGATTGTAAAATGTTTTTTGTAATATGTTTTTTTTTATTTTTTTTCTCTTTTGTTTTCTTTCTCTTTGTTTGCTTGTGTTCGCGTGACGTTTTCATTTCAATATATTTATATTAGGTATGTAAGCTACTATCCGTCCGTCCCTGAAAACCAGCGCTGTCTGTTTTGCACCACCACGCAGACAGCATTACGCTGAGGGACGGCAATGAGGGACGGCCGTTTATTCCACACTAGTATTTATATGTATTTATTTATGGTACCTAATTTTTTTGTATTATTCATTTTTAGTTTTTGTATTTTTTGTAACCTATTTAAGTGTTTTTTTTTTGTGTGGAGAAATAAATCTTTCTTTCTTCTATATTAAAATGTTAGGTAGGTATGTACTTTAATATACTTATAATAATTAGAATACTGTATTTATCATTTATACTTTTGGTTCTTGTTGGAATCGAGAATAGGAAAACCAACCTACGCTAGTGAAGTCTCGAAGACACTGCAGCTAATAAAAAAATATATTTGAGTTTACGAATGTCGTTAATTGGGAAGGAGAAAACTAAATGGCAAAGCCGTGGTACTCAGCTAATTTATAGATACAGAGTTTAACGTAGATAGCAGGTAGCTGAACATTGAACATCGACTGTTCATCAACGTGGGCCAGTTAATCCAGTTATGTAGCACTCCGTCTAGTAGTTTAGCCACTGACTACTAAACCTAGCCAACAACCGTGACCGTGTTCCTACATAAATATCTATCTAATACCTTTACAGAATTACTATGTAATTTTACTTAAGCTTACCTACCGACATATTAGTTTTTACTTTCGATTGTCGGCACTTGGTGGAACCTATACCGTGGAACATTGTACTTAGTGTGTTGTTCGTCATGCATAGGTATTACCGACACTCAATTAGTCCTTGAGCAGAAGAGATTATCCGGCCATGAGCAACTATATCTACCTAATAATCATAACAATACTTATATATAAAATAATTACATTTTACTTTAATAATAAAGGTATGTACATTTTTATAATAGTTGTATTTTGCATTAGAATAATCTTTAATTACGAGTATATAAAGGTAAATATTTCAGTAATTTATCATCTCAGTATAAAGATACGAGTAAAAAGCCCAACATTATACGGTCTCTTAACCTCGGCATTTGGCTGGAATCCTGACGATTTACAACCCTGTACCGAAAGTCAATAATTGGCTGTTCGTGGACCGTTAAAGTTCAATTAATGTGGTCTATGAAGCGGCAAATGAAATATAAAATAAAACCATCAAATCCAGTCATAACTTCAGCACATAAGTATTTTATGATAGGAGATCCATTACTTTTTATAGACCTAAAAATAATCAAGCTTAGGTATTTCTTTAATTCCTTTTAACAGACGTTATGGGATTCTGATAATAAATATATAAATATAATGATATAATACGTTTTTTATTTGGTTATTTGAATTTACTTCGGATGTTAGGGCTCGTTTAAGGAGACGCGGGGCGTTGAGCTTCACGTGTGACGTGGCTTGGCGCGGCACGTCGAGTGATTTAACCGTTTATAGTGACGCGGCGCGTGAAGCGGCCCGCGTCGCGTCACGCGCAAACTCAAACATATAGAAATGCAGGAGCTCGTTTAAGGAAACGCGGGGCGTCGAGCGACACGAGCGGTGTGGCTTCGCACGGCGCTGCGCCCGCCGCGTGGGTTAGCAGCTTTGTATGCGGCGTCGTTCAGTGCGACAGCCGGTGCGACCCTCGCAGCTTATTGCCGTCCTTCCAGTCTTGTTCGACTAGTTACAAAGAGCAAACGTGTGTATTGTTTGTAATCATGGACGACATCATTGATATATTGCTTTAAGATAATTATAACCTAAAAGTATTTTATTTACCGCTAGAGCGGAACATAAAAATTATTCATAAAATTTTGAAAGGAACATCTAGCGAGAAATGCAGGTATTAACTTGTCCGCTGTTTATCCAGCAGGATTAGTAGATAGCGCTGTAATGTTTTTTTCCTGAGCGCAATGCTAAGTTTCCGTCCCTGAAACTGGCGCCGACGACGCCGACATTCCCACTGCATACCCCGCACCTCTCCCAGCCTTCCTTGCCGCGTCCTTTGCGGCGTCAGCCGCCGCTTCATCCGCCGCGTTCTCCCATTACGAAACTCACTGGTTTACCCGCCGCGTGCTCCGCGGCGTCGCCTGTCGCTACATTTGCCGCGTCCGACGCGGCGACGCTCGTCGCTTGGGCAGCTACAACTCAAACCAACGCTTGCAAAGACGCTTCTCCTTGAACGCTCCAAACATTGCCGTATGTTTGTGTTTCCGGCGGCCCGCCTTGCGGACCGCACCGCACGACGCGCCGCGTCTCCTTAAACGAGCCCTTGAGTGTTGTTGTGATGACAGCTCTGTCAACAGCAGAGTACAGCCACAAAATCGCGCGCATGCGTTGTAACGACTAATGACGGTAACTTGGTTAACAGCCCGCACACCGCATGCGGGGACTTTGGCATGCGTTTCGAGAAATCCCCCTCCCGCATAAGGGCGCTGACGGCTTAGCGCAAAAGAGTTTAAAAAGTTGCCAAGTCTCGGGACCCTTATATTTTAATCATGTCCGTTTGTGTGTCTGTTCTTGGCTTTTCTCAAAAAAGGTAAGCGCTAGAAAAATGTAACTTTGTATGGATATGTGTATTTAGCACGCCGACAATGTGCTAAAATAAAGTTATGAAAAATATTTTTTGGAGTACACGTAATCAAATCAAATCGAAATATTTATATTCAAAATAGGAGCAGTTATATAGTTATACTTTTTGAAGGTCAAGAAATCCGCTCATTCAATTACCACACACCCGAGAAGAAGGGCATGAAACTCGGCGGGGTTAACATTAACGTCAACATTAGTAAAGTGGGGGATTTTTTGTCTCGTGTCTACCACATCGTGTGGGTATTATTAGCTCGGTCCTTTTATTAATATTGAGAGGTTGCTAAAACAATTTATTGATTGATGTTGAATGACTTGAACGTTTTGACGAACGTCTGTGTATATCGGAGTGTCTAGTTCCAGTTCCTTAGGTTAATTTGCTCGAAATACATTTTCGTATTCCCCATACATTCCACACCAGCGCCCCGGTAACGTCAGGGAACTGTGTGAAATGTATGGAGGAATACGTAATGAATAAGGACGTGTAATGAATAAAACGTAAGGAACTGGTACTAGACACACAGATCGGAATGTAGGTAACGAGTGAGTTTTTGGAAAAAAAAACGTATTGGTCCTTTTTAGGCCTTAGGCATTCTTGGCGGAACCTGTACTGCAACTGTTTGCGTTTTTGAATAACTAAGTATATTTAATTACGAGGAGTATAAAATATAAGCCTTTAAATATATTTATCTATATTTTTTCTGGTCACGTCATCACGCGTGAACGGCTGTACCTACCGATTTCGCAATTTTTTTTTGTTTTGTACGTTATTGTCAAGAGTAGGTTCTTATAAAAAAAGCGTTACGAAGTTTGCCGGGACAGCTAGTAGAGAAAAAAATAAAATGAATTATCAATTCTGTAATCCTCAAGGCATTATGAATCCACAGATTCGTCACAAAAGCCCAATGGGTATGTCCAGTTATAAACTACGAATTAAAATTTCACAAAAGGGCTTTAGGCCAGAAATTAAAGTTTATTTCTCAGATGAATTCGATTTAATTTTATTGACCTACATAAGTTTCGCACATTTTAAACAATGTTTAATAAAATTTATCTAAACTCATGATTAATACTTCTAAAGACCAGAAGGCTGGTTACTATTTGGCACAAAGAATAATCATTGCCATACAACGTGGCAATGCTGCCAGCCTTCTCGGAACATTGCATGGTTAGAATTTAGATGTAATCTTAGTAGGTATAATTAGAATAGGTAATTTACATATTTAGTTAGTTTCAATTGTATTGTTTTATAATTTATTGTATTGCAAAAAAAAATGTTTAATTTGATTTATTCGTTTATTATAAAGAACTTAATGCTAATAGAACTGAAGAAAGTAAACCAGAAACCTGTTAATTTCCGAGATATTGCTTCATGTCTCGTAACTTGCATCATTTACTTCAAACTTACCTAGTAGATATAGATCTATATAGAGCCCAGGCTGGGTTGCGTTAGGGGTTCAGCAGCTGCACCGCCGGGCCCGGGGCGATGTATGGTGCAGCAGGCATGGGACCAGTAGCAGAGTCCAGTGTGGGTGGTGTGGGTCGATTCGCCGGCCAGGGAGACCCTTAGCACGGCGTTGCCGCGGCCGCCCGCAACACAGTCATGGGGCCCGCCTGGGACCAACCACCCCAGGAGGCTGCCCCAAATGTTGCGCATAATCCTGATGTGGGATCGCCGCTCCGGGTGGTAACGGGTGTGGGGTAGCAGCGGTTTTGCATCAGGGGGGGTTTGGGAGCCCTTCCGTCCGGCGGGTCGGCTCCGACCTCACCACACGGTTCCAGACGAAGCTAGCCCCTGCGCTTTGTCACTTATTACTGCTGCACCAAATGTCACCCTGTCTTCGCGCTTCTTCGTCTTCAAAATCTACAATGGCAGTGCAACAAAAAAAAAAGGTAAACGTTACACAGCGGCCCCAGAAAACCCCACAACTTCACTTTTCGAGGTGGAGTTCACCAACATCCGTGGACTCCATGCGAACCTCGACGCCGTCCACCATCACCTTGACACGGCACGGCCCGCTGTGATGTTCCTCACGGAGACACAAATACGCCGCCCTGACGACACGTCTTACCTGTTTTACCACGGTTATGTCATCTAGGAACAATTTCGAGATAAAGCCGGGGTGTACGTGTTCGTTGAGGCGGATGTTTGCTGCCGCCGGTTGCGCTGCCTAGGGAATCTCTCCAACTCCGTCCTTTAGCTGCACGTAGACCATGGCTCTATGAGCCAGGTCTACGTGTGCGTCTACCGTTCCCATACAGGGGATTCTGAGACAACAAAGCACTTCCAGTACCTCAACGAGACGGCTGATGATGCGCAGGTGCGGTTCCCGAACGCTGACCTAGTGTTTCTGGGGGACTTCAATGGCCATCACATTGAATGGCTGGGGTCCCTCAGGACTGATCATGCGGGTAGGGCCGCCCATGCGTTCGCTCTCTCCCACGGTCTGACCCAGATGGTATGCGGGATCACCCGGATACCAGACAAGTCAGATCACGCGCCCGCTCTGCTGGATTTACTGCTGACGAGTCGCCCAGCCCAGTATAGTGTTTCGGTAGGAGCCCCATTGGGTAGTTCCAACCACTGTGTTGTTCACGGCATGAAGCATGAAGGTGTCACCTCCTGCACGTGCTGTACAAATGTCACGACGACTATGGCACTACTCTTCAGCAGATTGGGACGGTCTACGCGATTATTACACGTCCGTGCCCTGGAGCCAGCGCTGCTTTGTAGGAAAGGCTCTTTCGGATAGCGCTTCTGCGATAGCTGGCGAGATCAGTTTAGGGATGGAATATTGCATCCCTTTCACTGATGTCGCCAGTATCCGCAGAGTCCGTCCCTGGTTCGGGTGAGATTGTGCCAAAGCTGTTCGACAAAAACAGTCAGCATATTGCGCCTGGATCAGGGCCCGGGCTATGCGCGACCCAAACGTGGGCCACCTCAAAGCAGCGTACAACCGAGCCACAAAAACCAGCAAGAGGACCTTTAAGAGAGCGGATGCCCAGCGCGTCACGCGGCTTGGTCAGGCACTCACTTCCCATCCCACGGGCAGTCGTGGATACTGGCAACTGGCCAAAACCGTTCAATCTAACTTTTTTCAGCCCTCGCTGCCACTGCTGCGTTACCCAGATTGAACACTGGCTCATAAAGCCCACGAGAAAGCGGATATGCTCGCAGAACTCTTTGCGGCTAATTCCCAGGTCGACGACCGTGGCCTGCAGCCCCCCGCCATCGCCAACTGTGGCCACACTATACCTGACATTGTACTCAGGCAATGCGATGTACGGGCAGTGCTTGCGATCAATTCACGCGGAAAGCCAGTGGCCCTGACCGCATTCCAGCGGTGGTACTACGGAAATGCGCAGCTGAGTTGTCTCCTGTACTAACTCGGACATCGCCAAAGGCTTCGATAGAGTCTGGCATGCTTCGCTCCTTTCCAAGCTTCAGGCATATGGTCTACCTCCTCAACTGTGCAGCTGGATGGCCAGCTTTCTAAACGAATGCCGAATGCGGGTCCTCTGCGATGGCTAGGCTTCTCGCTTTTTGCAAGTGAATGCCGGGGTGCCGCAGGGGTCCATGCTGTCACCAACTCTCTTCCTTGTGCATATCAATGATATGCTATCCCTCGGGCATATTCATTGTAATGCAGATGACAGCACATTGCACGGGAGCTACTGGGCTCGTCCAGCGGCAGGGCGGTCAGAGATAGAGGAGGATAGACAACAACTCGTGGCTGATCTCGACAGGAACCTCGAATGTATCTCTCAATGGGGTACCGAGAACCTGGTCGAGTTCAATGCCCACAAAACACAGGCGTGTGCATTTACAGCGAAGAAATCCCCTTTCTTTCCACTACCCTCTCTTCAGAATGCATTATTACCAATGAAGGACAACCTTGACATCCTTGGCATAGACGTTCGTCGAGAGCTCAATAATAAAAACTACATCGAAAGATGGCTAGCTTCGCGGATACTAGGAATACTGAATAAGGTAAACCGATTCTTTACACCGCACCAGAGGTGTCTGCTGTACAGGACGCAGATTAGACACGTCGGCGTCGAATACTGCTCTCACCTCTGGGACGGCTCCGCGAAGTATTTGCTGGACGCTATTGACGCTATGCAGCGACGGGCTATCCGTATTATAGATTGTCCCTCTGGACAATCTATGAGAGGTAACAGGAAGCCTTGAGCCGCTAGCTCAGCGCCGAACAATAGCTTCCTTCGCCGCATTCTACCGTATTTACCACGGCGAGTGTTCTGAAGAGCTCTTCAATCTGATCCCACCCTCTTCCTTCCGATCCCGAACAACGCGTGCCGGGCAGAGATGCCACTGCACAGTGTATAGCATGTTCGCGAGAACCGAACGTTTTAAACGTTCTTTTCTCTGCCGAACGATGATGGCCTGGAACGCCCTGCCTGTGCGCGTGTTTCCTCCCACATGCGGAGGCTCTTTAAGCGGAGCCTGAAGAGGCACATCAGTAGGTCGTCAAGTTGAGGGCCATTCTCTATAGTATTGTGTGCTGTGAGAGTGGCCCACAATCGCTAGACGTCGTCACGACTAACCACCAGGCGGGCGGCGTCAATTTGGCGAACGCAATATAAAAAAATAAAAATAACTATGGTTAAGACTTTACTTTACTTTTTTTTACTTTACTTTACGTTTTAATGACACAAAGCCTCAAATCACGTCTTTATCCCCGAAGGGGTAGACACAAGTCCTCATTATGCACACATTTCGTCAGTTCAGTTCGCGATTTCGTTAACCCCATGCTGTAGGTGGCGAGGCTATTGTCGTTTCCGGGGACTGAGTAGAACTGTTTAGTTTTCCATGCAAGTTTTCTTTTCAACCGACTTCCAAAAAAGGAGGAGGTTCTCAATTCGACTGTTTGTTTTTTTATTTTTGAAGTGAAAACTTCTTTAGGCACACAGATTTTTCATCGCGGCGGTGAGACCGATCACGATTGGCTGCAGAGGCAGCATGGTGACCTCATGTATCGTGCGACGCAGATCGTTACCGGGCATGGATGCTTCGGTAGCTATCTGTTTCGCATCCGTCGTGAGGTCACACCCCGGTGTCAACACTGCGAGGTTTCCGACGACGACACCGCACTCCACACGTTGGTGGAGTGCTCAGCGTGGGCGAGTCAGCGCCGGGACCTCGTAGTGGGTCTGGGCGTGGATACCCTCTCGCTGGAGACCATGCTTCAAGCCATGGAACGCAGCCGTGTCCTCCTGCGAGCAAGTCGTGCTCGCGAAGGAGGCGGCCGAGAGGGAGAGGGAGCGTACCCTCTTCTGCTTGTAACCAGAGACGCTCGGCAACGGAGGTTAGAGCGGCCGAGGCCTTGGTCGCGGAACTAAAAAAAAAAAAAAAAAAAAAGGCACAGATCTTTCGTGGGTAGTAAGTTAGGTTGATCCGTCATGCTCTGAGGTGAAACGCTCGATCGGGTGAACTCTCGGGACCACCGAGTGTACCCGAGCGAGAAAGATAGAGTCAGCTGCTCTTCGCAGTAATTGTATCGCTGTATTTCGTATGATCAATTCTTACGTCTTAATTCGAGTCACTCGCGCGCCACCGTCAAGGTCGGTTGTGTTAATGCAACAATGTCACAAATAGTGAAATGTAATGTGTGTAATATCGTCATTAACGAGTTGTTGGCTTATGTGCAAAATAAAATATCTGTCATCAACGAAGATACGTTGAAAAGGATCTGCCTGACTGCGTTCACAAGTAGTGAAATAAGTAACTCAAAATCGTTACTGTTTGAGTCGCTGCCTGCTGGTCAACGCAAAACTATAAGAAAGAGAAAAGGGAAGGAAGGAAGAGACCTGGATGACATCATTGGAGTGCTTAAGAGTACAGATCCTGATGTTATACCAGTTTTTGTCGCAAGAATACTTGATAAACTACCCCCAATTTTGTTTGATCACCTGGATTGCACAAAGTTACTTAAGGACATAACAAAATTAAATGCGGAAATTCAACAAATCAAATACACCTATGCCACGGTAAAGCAGGTGGAGGATCTGCGCGCCGATGTACACGATCTGAAGTATGCATCCTTGCCTCCGGCCGACGCTGTCAACCCACCGGGCTATGTAAATATGCGTAGGGGGGCATGGAATCTGGATAGTGGCCCCTTCGGAATGACAACAATAAACAACGATTACACCTTGGATGAAGCCGAGACGCAAGAACACTCTCCAGGAAAGACGCAGGATAAAACTATACCTTCGCCGTCGATAGTTTGCGATAAAAATTGTAAAGATCATAATGTGACGGGTACATTGATATCTCCAGTCATGCAAAAAGATGATTCACCGCGTTCGCCGATCGGTGTGGCCCGCGCCGACAGCTGTGATGACGGCGTCGTCGAGGTGGAGCAAACAGAAGCGTTATCGACAGCGATTAGAAATAAAAATCAGGATCAGAAGTGTTGGCAAACAGTGAATTATCGTCGAAAAAAGCCAAACTATAGATATTTGGGCGAAAGAGGTAACGGTGAAATGATGTCGACATTTAAGGCTGCGAAAACGAAAATACCTATTTTCATAACGAATGTGCATGTTGATACGCTCGAGTCTGACATAGTGGAATATTTAAAATTAAAAACGCAGGAGAAGGTATTTTTGGAAAAAATTAACACTAAAAAAGTGTTGGATCACAAGGCGTACAAATTCTTTGTGTCCGAGTCAAAAGTACCTATGTTTTTAGACAAAACAATATGGCCAGAGGGCATTATATTTAGGCGCTTTGTACATTATAAACATCGTAAGGTGGACGAGAGGTCCACTACAATCGGTCCAGCGCCCTCTGCCGATGGATAATAACATCTATAAGTTTGCCAGCTATAACTGTAAGAACGTCAAGAGTGCCGTAAGTGATATTCGACGTCTCTGTAACGAGTGTGTGTTGATAGCACTTCAAGAAACTTGGCTGCTTCCGGACGATTTGACGTATCTGAACAGTATAGATAGTGGATTTTGCTGTACAGGGACGTCAGCTATGGATACGGCAGCGGGCCTAGTGCGCGGCAGGCCTTACGGTGGTACTGCACTGCTTTGGAAGACCTCTGTGTTCTCGAGTGTTACAGTGATAAATTGCGATAACCCGCGAGTGTGTGCTATCCGTGTGAGCGCGCCCGCGAGCCCGTTTGTAGTGGTGTGCGTGTATATGCCTACAGATAAGTCGGATAACCTGACTATGTTCACTGACTGCATGGGAACTGTAAGTGCTATTAGTGATGATCATGAAAACGAACCTATCTTTGTCTTAGGGGATTTTAATGCTCATCCAGGTAAATTATTTTATAATGAATTAAATATGTTATGTAATGATTTTAATTGGATTATATTTGACGTAATTAAATTAGGATTGACATCTGATACATTTAGCTTTGTAGATCCAGTATGTGGGTCAAAGCGTTGGCTTGACCATTGTGTTGTGTCCCAATCAGCTGCTATATCTATATGTAACGTGTATGTAGATTATGATGTCCTATGGTCGGATCACTTTCCCGTTATTTGTGAGTGTAAGGTGGGTTGCCTGGCGCCTGTTAAAATTATAACGAGTTTGAATCATAATAATGACGTAAACTGGGGGGAGCGAACCGCCGATCATATCGCACAATACCAATATGAATGTTATAAGCGTTTACGACTTATTGATTTTCCTACGGAATGTCAAGAGTGTGGTGATCACTATTGTAACGAGCCTACTCACAGTTTAGTTATAGATCAATTGTATTCCGACATCGTGCTCGCTTTATCTCAGGCGTCGAAGAAGGGGGCGAGTGGTGGGCGTGGGCAGAGGTGTAAACGCCCGACTAATACCATCGTTGGTTGGAATAAATATGTGAGCGACAGTCACGAGGCGGCCAGGGTGAGTTTCAGGGAATGGTTACTATGTGGTAGTCCTACTACTGGTGATATGTATGCCAAGATGTGTGAGACCAGAAAAATATTCAAGTCTCGATTAAAGTGGTGTCAAACTCATCAAGACCAGTTGAAAATGGATAGTCTGGCAGTAAAACACAGTGCAAAAGATTTTAAAGGTTTCTGGAAACATACTAACCGTGTGGGGGGTCGCCCTGGCCTTCCTGTGAGTGTCGACGGTACAAGTGATTTAAAAGGTATAGCTGATAAATTCAAAAATAACTTTTTTGTTCAGTCGCCGTTGGGGCCATCCTCGTCATTGCGGGGGGGTAGGGTGGGTGGGGGATACGTGGGCATCAGATTTACGGCCAAGGACGTATCAAAGGCTATAAAAATTATTTCGTGTGGCAAGTCCCCTGGTCATGACGGATTAAGCGTGGAACATCTTCAGCACGCTGGACCTCATATGTGCAGAGTGCTGGCGATGTTCTACAACCTATGTATTGCACACTCATACCTGCCTGTGGAGGTGATCAGGACTGTTGTGGTACCGGTGGTGAAGAACAAGGCTGGTGATTTGTCAGATGTTACGAATTACCGACCTATATCTCTGGCAACTATAATTGCTAAAGTGTTTGACAGCATTCTTAATACACAATTAAACAAATACATAAAGTTAAATGATAATCAGTTCGGATTCCGGCCCGGACTATCTACGGAAACGGCGATATTGTGTTTAAAGAGTGCTGTTAAATACTACACAGTGAGGAATACACCTGTGTACGCCTGCTTCTTGGACCTCTCCAAAGCTTTCGATTTGGTCCGTTACGATATCTTGTGGAATAAGATGAAATCAGCAGATATACCGGGTGAAATTATTAACATATTTAAGTATTGATACGAGAACCAAGTTAATAACGTGAGATGGGCGGGCATGTTGTCGGAACCGTACAGATTGGAATGTGGGGTGACGCAGGGGGGGTTGAGCTCTCCCTCCATTTTCAATTTGTACATAGATGGACTGATCGAGGCGCTCAGCAAGCAGCATATCGGTTGTTACATAGATGGCGTTTGTTTTAATAACATTAGCTACGCGGATGATATGGTGCTGCTGAGTGCCTCGGTCTGTGGACTAAGAAAACTGTTAAGTATCTGTGAGGGCTATGCGGCTGAACATGGGTTGCTTTACAATGTGAAGAAGAGCCAGTGTATGGTCTTTCAGGGCGGGCGTAGAAAGATATATGAAGTGCCACCCATTATACTAAATGGTTCGCCACTAGTTCGTGTTGACCTATTTAAATACTTAGGGCATATGGTAACGTCAACCTTGAAAGATGATGTGGACATGGAACGGGAGCGAAGGGCGCTGTCGGTTAGAGCGAATATGGTGATTCGTAGGTTTGCCCGGTGTTCAGTTGAAGTTAAATTAACCCTTTTTAGAGCATACTGTACCACACTGTACACCTGCAGCCTGTGGACCAGCTACACGCAAAGGTCGTACAGCGCCCTACGCGTCCAGTTCAACAATGCGTTTAGGATGCTGCTGGGGCTCCCCCGCTTCTGCAGCGCATCAGGCATGTTTGCGGAGGCGCGCGTGGATTGCTTCCATACTATAATGCGCAAGAGAAGCGCATCTCTGGTGCGGCGGGTGCGGGGGAGCGCCAACAGCATGCTGGCCGCGCTCGCGGATAGGCTTGACTGTCCTATTGTACTTCACTGCTGTGGGCGACATGTGTCCTAGCTTGGGCTAGTCTAGGCGTGTATGTGACGTATGTCGCCGGTAGCGGTAAGTACCAGTGTGATTTTATTATTTTGACATTTTGTATTTATTTTTTAGTTCTAAAATACCGACTTACTGACATTTTAAATTTATACCTTTTTTTTTTTTTTTTTTTTTTTTTTAATTCCGCGGCCTAAGGCCGCGGCCGCTCTAACGTCCGTTGCCGGGCGTCCCTGGTTACTAGCAGAGGGTATGTCCAGTGGCGCCCGGCGGACTTTGACCACCCCTGTGGTCTCTGCGGGTGTTTGGTCGGGACGAGAATCCCACGTCATTGGGGTCGGGTTTTATCCCGCGTCAGTGAGTGAATCTGGTTGCGTGCTATGGGGCAAAGGCCCCGCAGCACGCAACCCTTCTAGCCTGCTTCTGTAAGGACGGTGGGTGGCGATCCCGCCGTCCTCAGGCCCCGATCATGGAGGACGATAGTCTTGGGCGTAGTCGCGTAGTCTGGGGCGGCCTGGCCGCCGACTACGGAACTCGGCGGGGAGGGTACGCTCCCTCTCCCTCCCGGCCGCCTCCTTCGCGAGCATGCCTTGCTCGCAGAAGGACACGGCCACGTTCCACCTACTCCCGTTGGATACCATGGCTTGAAGCATGGTCCCCAGCGAGAGGGTATCCACGCCCAGACCCACTACGAGGTCCCGGCGCTGACTCGCCCACGCTGAGCACTCCACCAACGTGTGGAGTGCGGTGTCGTCGTCGGAAACCTCGCAGTGTTGACACCGGGGTGTGACCTCACGATGCATGCGAAACAGATAGCTACCGAAGCATCCATGCCCGGCAACCATCTGCGTCGCACGGTACGTGAGGTCACCATGCTGCCTCTGCAGCCAATCGTCCATGATCGGTCTCACCGCCGCGATGAAGATGGCACCTCCCTTGGGTTGCTCAAGTCGCACCCTCCATGACTCCATGAGATCCCGGCGGAGTTGGGACCGCTGGTCCTCGATTTCTCGAGACGCAGGCCTGTGGTCCCGCTCCAGCGCCTCCTTGCGCCATTGGAACAATGACGCAAGGGCTCTCGCTTCCAGGTCCCATGGAGGGGTCCCGGCTAGGAGACATGCAGCCTCTCCGGAGATCGTGCGGTACCCCCGTACGGTTCTGACGGCCAAGGTTCTAAGTGGTCTGTTTAACAGAGTCACGTTCCCCTTGACCGCCAACCTATCCGCCCATACGGGAGCCCCGTATAGGGCCATACTCCGCACGATCCCCAGGTACAGTCTCCTGCAGGAGGCGTTGGGTCCCTTTAGGTTGGGCATCAGTCGCGAAAGCGCGACCGATGCCTGCGTCACCTTGGGGACCAAACTTCGGAAATGTGGTCCGAAGTTCCATCGGCTATCAAGTACGATCCCTAGGTACTTCATCGAGGGCTTGATGCCGATGCTAACGCCTCCCACATTTATGCTGGAACCTTCTGGTGGACCGTTCCGAGGTCTGTGAAAACACAGAACCTCGGACTTGTGCAAGGCCACCTCCAGTTCCAGCTGCCGTATCCTACCCACGACTCGAGCAACACCCGTCGGTGTTCCGTGTGTGTCCGTGACGAGGGTATCGTCGGCGTAGCACGTTACGCCGACACCCCTAGGCAACGCACCCCGCAGCACCCAGTCGTAGCCGATGTTCCACAGAAGCGGCCCCAGGACCGACCCCTGCGGAACACCGCACGACACATCTCGCCGAGCTGGCCCGAGCCAGCTGGGGAAAGCTATGGCCCTCTCCGAGAGATAGGCCCCGACAATACGACGGAGGTAGAGAGGCGTTTCGTGATACACGAGCGCCTCCCTAACGCAGCTCCATGGCAAGGTGTTGAACGCGTTGGCGATGTCAAGAGACACCGCCACCACCACCTTGCCCTGCGAGACTGCTTCCTCCGTCAGGCTCTTCACGCGCATGATCGCGCTCACGGTGGAGCGTCCCCGACGGAAACCGAACTGGTTATCCGCCAGGTCTGGCCCCACACTCGTGAGATGCTCGACGAGGCGTTCCGCGATAATTCGCTCAAAGAGCTTACACACCTCGTCGAGCAACACGATCGGCCGGTATCCGGACGGTGAGTCCACCGGCCGCCCCGCCTTACGGATCAGGACCAGTTTCCCCATCCTCCACACCTTGGGAAACTGGCCCCTTTCGAGGCATGCGCTAAAGAGCCCCATCAGTCGAGGCCCGAGTTCTTCGAGGGCCAGGACCCATGCACGGCCAGGAATGCCGTCGGGTCCGGGGGCAGTGATTTTCCGGCGTTTAAGCCGGAGTACTGCCGCACCTAGCTCCCCCACCCTGACTTCGGGTACGTCGTCTTTGCTGGTGCTATCCGCGTCGGGCAGAGACGGAGCCATGCGCGGAGGGACGTGCTCCTCCGCGCTCGTCGGAAACAGGGAGCCCATGACCCGCTCCAGCTGCTGCGGCTGGAGACTCTGGGTCAGTGGGGGCGCCCTAGGTCGGAGTTTCTCCCTGACCTGTAGGTACGGGCGCCCCCATGGGTTCTGCTGCAGGGTCTTCAGGAGCTCCTCGCGGGCCGCCGTCTTGGCCCGCTTTATCGTCTCCTGGAGATTACCTTTAGCCTCCCTGTATGCCTGAAAAAGCTCCGCCTCTCGGGCTGCCGCGTCGTCTGGGCGGCGACGCCTCCGGCGAAACCTGGTGTACCGGCGGCGGGCGGAGATGCATGCTGCGCGCAGCTCTGCAATCTCCGGCGACCACCAGTACACCTGCTTCCTGGCCGGTCTGGGTGTAACCCTAGGCATCGCCGCATCACAGATTTGCGACATGGCTCTCCTGAACCACTCCGCCTCGGCATCTACATCGGCAGGCCGGTCCGGCGCCGGAATCCAGGCCTGCACGATGGATGCCTCCAGGAGAGCCTCCCGATCCAGATGGTGAAGTGCCCAACGCGGATCCGGGGGATTTGCCACCGGCTGTGGGAGGTCAGGTGGGGGGACGACATCGAACCGGATGTACCGATGATCCGAGTGCGTCTCCTCACCCTCCTCCACGCGCCAGCCTGTAATACGGCGGGCGAGGTCAGGGGATGCGAACGTTACGTCCACGATCGATTCCCCCCCCCGCCGCCAAAAGGTGGCGACATTCCCCCGGTTGAGGACCTCCAGACCACGTGTTCTGGTCCAGTCCTCAAGAAGCCTCCCCTTGTCCCTGGTTTCCCGGGAGCCCCACGCCTCACTCCAGGCGTTGAAGTCTCCCAGGAGCAGGACAGGGCGAGGACGGCACTCGGCGAAGACGACGTCGAGCTCAGTGAGCCATAGCTCAAACTGAGACTCGTCAATGTTCGGCGAGATGTAGGTGGCCACGACTGCCAACCCATCATAGTCCGCCGCAACACACCCGCGGCCCCTTGCAATGATCGCAAGGCGCGAGTTGTCTGCGGCGGACCCCCCAAAGATACAACAGGCCGAGCCGTCCTCGTCCACCGGGCTTCCCGGGTGGACGTAGTACGGCTCGGCGACCACGGCCAAGTTTATGGACCACTGCCGGATGCTCTGGTACAGAAGATCCTGAGCAGCACGGCAGTGGTTCAAATTCACTTGCAGGATACGGATACGGGCGTCAGACATTAATTGACGTCCATAACCGCATCCCGCCGCGAAACAACTGGCCGCGCAAGGGCGGCACCCCCACCGCTCTCAGCGGACGGACGAGGTTTTGGCCTCGAGGCGGCGCAGGTTGTGCTGCCGACCCGGTGATCCGCGGTCTTGCCCTCCGCCTCGCATCTAAAGCAGCGAGGCGGGGCGTCACAGGCACTTGCCTTGTGACCGGGCCGGCTGCAGCGGAAGCACCGATCGCCCACGGTGACTTCCGCTGTACACTGCACTCCGACGTGCCCCACCACCATGCACCGGAAACATCTGGTTTCCCGGGCACGAAGGAGGTGCACCTGCGCCTTTAGGAAGCCCCCTACGAGGAGGCTTCGTCCGTCCGCCACTTTCAGTGCCGCCGCGACGGGGCACTGGACGACTGTCATCCCGTGACCAGTGGAGCCGAAGGAGATATCTCCAGCCTTCACCTGGTCACGGGGGCAGCCGCCCGCCTCCACGACGGCGGAGACAACTTCCTCCGTCGTGGCCGCGTCATCCAGACCCGTGATGCGCAATGCGGCGCATTTGGTGGGTCTGGTGACGCGGACGGCTTCTTCGTCCAGCGCGACCCTAAGCTGAGCCGCTAGGGCGTCAGCTTTAGGGCCGCTGGAGGCGCCGGAGACCTCGAGGAGGCGAGCCCCGGTGCGTGTCTTCTTGCACCGGAGCCCCCCTTGTATGTCGAGGGCCGAGAGGTTGACTGAGGACTTCACGGTCCTCAGTACGTCGGCGTACCCCACCCCTTTCTCCACACCTACCGTCGTCACCATCAGGACGACGGCGGTGGAGCGAGGAGGGCGGGGCCTCTTCGGCGCCTTCGCCGCGGTGGCTTTGGCCGCTTTCTTTGCGGCCTTCGTCTTCCTCTTCTTGGCCCCCACTACTTCCCATCCCTCCCGTCTGGAGGGATGTAAGGAAGCAGCGGGAGCGACGATAGAGGAAGAGGAGGCGGCAGGGGTGCCACTCTTCTTGCCGCGCCCCTTGGCCTTCCGCGCCTGGGCCGTGGTCTCGGCCGGTATCCGGCTCACCGAAGCGGATGGGGGCGGAGCGGGGCGGCGGACAGCAGGTGTGCCGCTAGGACCGGGAGCGGGAGCACCGCCAACAGCCGCCGCGTATGAAAACGCGGGGCGCGCTAGCGGAGGGCGGTACGCCCGGTCCTCCAGGACCGCGAGGCGCCTCTCGATCGCCGCCAGGACCTGCACCGTGGTCGGCACAGGCTGTGGCGGCGAGGCGGGCGCCGTGGTGGTCGCGGTCCTAGGCGCCGTCTTCGGCGCTGGTCCAGCCGTCAGAGGAGGAGGCGGCATGGGACCTGGAGGTGCCTTGACCACTGTGGTCAACTCAGCGACCTCCCGACGCAGATCTTCCATCTCCTTTCGGGAGGCAGTGAGCTCCACCTCCAGGCTCGCAACCTGCTTGCGGAGCTTCGCCTCCTCCTTTGTGGCGCTCCGCGCGAGGAGCTTGTCAAGGGAGGATTGGGCTTCATCCACCAGTGAAGCCACAATCTTCTTCCTCCCCGACATATTCTTACTCCCCTGCATGGCCGCGTTCATGCGGGAGAGAATGCTCATGATCTCCCGCGCGGGCGGCACACCAATATCCCTGCGACTACGCAGGGACGGTACAGAGGACGGCGGTGGAGTAGGCGGGCGCACTCTGTAGGCGCCGAGATGCGTGCGCACCGTCTTCACCGGCACCTCCTCCTCCGAATCGCTGGAGAGGAGGGACCCCCATCCAGAGCAACTAGTGCTCCGGTCGCGCGGCGGTCCCTCCTTCTCGAGGGTCCTCTTCTGCGAGGCAGAACGGCCCTTACTCTTCACGCTACTGGGAGCAGACGCATCGTCAGTCCCAGCAGCAACATTTCCTTGGGGCGTCGACGTCGCGCTGCAACTAGGCGGCGCGACGCGAGCCCCCAAATCAATAGGCATCGAAGTCCGTTGTTCAAGCATTAAGTCGTCGGTTGACACTGGCCGGGAAAGGGCAGTGTCAGTACCGGGGGTCTCTTCTGGCTTATTCATGATAAGCAGTTTCTCTCTGTGTTGGCCACTCAAGTTCTCGATGTCGACGTTCGGTCACCCAACTTGCCACTGCGTTACCGTGGTCAAGTTGGGGTCCAGGGCGGACGGCGAGGACGTAGTCTAATCTCTTGGGGCCCCGCCCCTAAATTTATACCTAATTAATTATGTACCTAATGACATTTATAATTTGTAATCTATTAATGTGACTGTGTGATATTGTTAATGTAATTTATATGAGTCTATGTTACTCGAAATAAATGAATTTGAATTTGAATTGAATTAATTGTCTTTATTAAATTAATAGTTATAATTGAAACGTAATGATAATTATTATTGTAACAACTACCTGTTTTAGAATGTGAGGTTAGTGTGTGTATTTAGCGGTTTGGTATAATTGAAAAATAATATATACTTATTGAAAAAAAAATATAAACAATAACCATTACACAAATTGTTTTTGATATTACATAAAGGGATTCGATCGTATAGGTAAGTCACCTCATGTTTATATTATATGCGTATATTATAAATATTATGTATGTGTAATATATATAGTCCGCGACACCCAGGACTTTAATTGGTTGTGCCATAGCGGCTGGCACGTAAGATTTTCTTGCCTTTAAACAACATTTCATCGCAAGACAAACGGGTTTCAATTTTTTTTTCAAAATTACTATATAGCTGCTACTTTTTATTAAATACATTCGGCCATTTTGGACATAACCCATTATACGTGTGTCCGGTGACTGCAATAGGCTTGCCCCCTATTACGTGGGACTAAAAATACTGGCAAATAGTGGGTGTGTATTGCACCTCTGCCTACCCCTTCGAGGATATAGGCGTGGTATGTGTGTGTAATATAATTAAAAATTAACCTAACTTTTATTTTCTGAGAACTTTTACTTTCCCATATTCAAAAATAAATATTATTTACCATATATATAAATTGATTGGCAGATGAAGTTTTCACTTCTGCCGTGCGGTCTTAAGCGCACACTCTAGTTTTTAGAGTTTTCGAAACGAAAATCTCTTATACAACAGTAATGTCCGTCCGTCCGTCCGTAAACAACTTTCAACTCGAGAACGGTAAGAGCTAGAGACTCAGTGTAAATGCCAATCGACTCAGCATGGTCAAAGACCTCTAAAATGAACTTGACCTTTGACCTCTGATCTCAAGGTCAAGGTCCTAATTAGGTCAAATCGAGAACGGTAATAGTTAGAGACCCAAGACCAGCTGCAATCAACTCAGCATGGTCAAAAATCTCTAAAATGATGTTGAACTTCATGTCATGTGACATTTTTTAGATTTTATGAAAAAACTTTCGAAAACTCTAAAATTTTATTATTTCGTTTATATTCTTCTCATCTTTCTCATCCTTTACATTCTTATTTTATACATTTTTAAATACATTTATAAAAAAAACAAATACATTTAAAAATATAAAAAATAGTGACCCACCAGTAGCGGAGTAGGACCCAAACTACCGGCGGTGGAGGCTACAGACTAAGAAACCTCCTAACAACACGGCACGTGTCGAAGATAACAGCCTTCTGAATCTGACTCTTGATCCAACAATCTAACGAGAGTCTCTTGAGATGTTGATCGAGACTCTTCGCTATTAATCCGTTTGCCGAAACGACCACCGGGACAATGATCGTCGAGTCTACGTCCCACATGGCGGTTATCTCGAAGGACAGATCAAGGTATTTACTAAGTTTGTCCTTCTCTGCCTTCACGAGATTTTCGTCATGCGGGACGGCGATATCGACGAGCACTGCCCGACGCTGGGTCCGATCAACCAACACGATATCGGGCAGCAATAGTCCTGTCCGTGATGATTGATCGGTCCCAGTAGAGCAATGCACGACCATTCTCAAGAACTGGCACTGGTGTGTACTTATAGTACGGTACTTCAAACTCAATAAGGCCATATTGAAGAGCAAGTTGCTGGTGGATGATCCTGGCTACTTGATTGTGCCTATGCAAGTACTCGGTGTTAGCAAGATACGAACAACCGGAAATAATATGGCGAAGTGATTCACCAGGACGGTAGCATGCTCGACAAATGTTATTATTATATACGTTAATTCATTAACATTCTTATTTTATACATTTTTAAATAGATTTATAAAAAACACAAATACATTTAAAAATATAAAAAATAGTGACCCACCAGTAGCGGAGTAGGACCCAAACTACCGGCGGTGGAGGCTACAGACTAAGAAACCTCCTAACAATACGGCACGTGTCGAGGATAACAGCCTTCTGAATCTGACTCTTGATCCAACAATCTAACGAGAGTCTCTTGAGATGTTGATCGAGACTCTTCGCTATTAATCCGTTTGCCGAAACGACCACCGGGACAATAATCGTCGAGTCTACGTCTCACATGGCGGTTATCTCGAAGGACAGATCAAGGTACTTGCTAAGTTTGTCCTTCTCTGCCTTCACGAGATTCTCGTCATGCGGGACGGCGACATCGACGAGCACTGCCCGACGCTGGGTCCGATCAACCAACACGATATCAGGCCTATTGGCAACAATAGTCCTGTCCGTGATGATTGATCGGTCCCAGTAGAGCAACGCACGACCATTCTCGAGAACTGGCATTGATGTGTACTTATAATATGGTACCTCGAACTCAATAAGGCCGTATTGAAGAGCAAGTTGCTGATGGCTGATCCTGGCTATTATTATTATTTCGTCTATTCCTTTACATTGTTATTTTATACATTTTTAAATACATTTATAAAAAAAACAAATACATTTAAAAATATAAAAAATAGTGACCCACCAGTAGCGGAGTAGGACCCAAACTACCGGCGGTGGTGGCTACAGACTAAGAAACCTCCTAACAATACGGCACGTGTCGAGGATAACAGCCTTCTGAATCTGACTCTTGATCCAACAATCTAACGAGAGTCTCTTGAGATGTTGATCGAGACTCTTCGCTATTAATCCGTTTGCCGAAACTACCACCGGGACAATGATCGTCGAGTCTACGTCCCACATGGCGGTTATCTCGAAAGACAGATCAAGGTATTTACTAAGTTTGTCCTTCTCTGCCTTCACGAGATTTTCGTCATGCGGGACGGCGATATCGACTAGCACTGCCTGACGCTGGGTTCGATTAACCAACACGATATCGGGCCTATTGGCAACAATAGTATTGTCCGTGATGATTGATCGGTCCCAGTAGAGCAATGCATGACCATTCTCAAGGCACTGGTGTGTACTTATAGTACGGTACTTCAAACTCAATAAGGCCATATTGAAGAGCAAGTTGCTGGTGGATGATCCTGGCTACTTGATTGTGCCTATGCAAGTACTCGGTGTTAGCAAGATACGAACAACCGGAAATAATATGGCGAAGTGATTCACCAGGACGGTGGCATGCTCGACAAATGTCGACCGTACCGTCCTTCATGATGTATTTCCGATAGTTGTTCGTCTTGATAACCTCATCTGCAATTGCACAGGCAAAACCTTCAGTTTCCCCAAAGAGGTCCCCAAAACGCAGCCAGTTCACCGAAGCGAGCAGGTCTACGTCGGGTCCTGTTAAGACCCGGTAGAACCGCCCGTGTAGCTCCTTACTCTTCCATACGTCCCTACGGTCTTCAGTACCTAGCACCTTTGGTTTACGCCAGTTCTCGTTAACCAAGGAAAGAGGTGTCAGGCCCTTGTCAACCATCACGACATAGCAATGAATGTCACACCCGTTCTGTAGAAAGTAATCTCTCAGACTGCACACTTCATGGTTGTGGAGGTTCTTGGCATTCAAAAAGCCTCGACCCCCACACTTCCGCGGAATGTACAGTCTCATGACAGATGATCGTGGGTGTAACATTCGATGCAATGTCAGTTGTTGACGGACTCGCCTATCCAGGGCGTCTAGTTCCGTTTGAGTCCACCTAAGTATGCCAAAGGAGAATAACAATAAAGGTATCACCCAACCGTTGAAAGCCCGCATTTTGTTACCACCGGACAACGAACTGTTAAGAACTTTTGTCAGGCGGCCAAAAAAACGTTCTTTCACCGATTTCTTAATATCCTCTACCGCTATACCCAGTGACTCTGACATACCTAGGTATTTGTATGTTTCGGTCTCGGAGAGAGATCTGAGGGTTATTATTTCAGAAAGTTGTAGATTCGGTGAATTTACAACCTTCCCCCGCTGTACATGCATAACCGCACACTTATCAACACCGAACTCCATCTTAATGACATTACTAAAAACTTCCGTAGTTTTTAATAATGTCACTAAATCTTGGTGCTTCAGTGTGAACAGTTTGAGGTCATCCATATACATCAGGTGAGAAATAACCTCACCCCCTCTACGAAACCGGTAGCCTAGCCCTGGATCCTTCAGCAATGTGCTAAGTGGATTCAGTGCTAAACAAAACCATAATGGACTCAAACTTTCGCCCTGGAATATACCACGCTCAATCCTTATCAAGCCATGCGGATCAGAGGCATACCCACCACTACCTGGTTGAAGTAGGACTGTGGTCCACTGCCCCATACATGAGACTAAGAAGGATTTAAGTGTCGGATTAATTTTATACAACTCTAAAATCCTCCTCAGCCATGAATGAGGCACCGAATCATAGGCCTTCTTGTAGTCAATCCAGGCAGTAGAGAGGGCGCCCCTACTCCGCTTGACTTGTTGGCTAATGGCCATATCAATTAGGAGTAGCTCCTTAGTACCACGAGACCCAGCCCTACATCCATTCTGAGCGTTATCTAAGATATTATTAGATAATATGTGTGAGTTTATTTTACTTCTCAGAATAGATGTAAGGAGCTTGTAGATGGTAGGTAAGCAAGTGATGGGTCTATAGTTTTTAGGTTCTGTGGTACTACCTGATTTATGGAGCAGGAAGGTGATGCCAGTGGTCATGAAAACGGGTAAAGAACTAGACTCAAGGGCTTCTTGATACTGTGTTGCCAAGCGTTCATGCGAGCTCTGAACCCACTTTATCCAAAAGTTGTGCAATCCATCCGGCCCAGGACTTTTCCAGTTCGGGGCCGTACGAATTGCACAACTAACGTCTTCAGAGTCTATGGTAATAGACTCCATGGGTTCGATGGTACTGCATTCATGCGACGACATGGATCCAGTCGCCCTCCGAATGTTCGACGGGCACCGACCATATGTCACGCCAAAATTGGTTTATGGCGTGAGCATCTGGCAGTTGTCCGTCGCTTAAACGTTGTCCAGTTCCCTCCCACTCCCGGTACACCTTCCTTTGGTCACTTTGGAAGATGCGATTCTGCCAGTATCTATTTACACGCTCTGTATAACGACGGATACGGCTTGCCCATGCATACACTTTCTGTTTCAGAAAGTCAATACGTTCCGTGACATTGGCTAAGTATTGCTGGGGACGAATATCGGTCCCAGCAAATGCCTGAGCCACGAAACGCATGACCCGGGGACGACAATTTCCCCGACTGAAAGAGATAAGCTTTGCAATGAGAGTCCTAAATGTGCCGATACGTCGCTCGATCCTTGCCTGCCATACGGGAACACCATCCGGCCGTGGTGCACGGTTAACTTCGGGGAATTTAACGCGTGCAACACGACAAGCGGCAATGGCTCCACAGTAAAGAATCGAGTGAGTATCAAGCAAATCACTGCTAGTCCGTAAGTACGGCTCTAGCAATATATTCAGGGCTCCCATCAACGCCAGATTTCGCTAATGCATTGGCAAGCGTGGTAGCCGCGGTCTAGAATTAGGTATAAACCTATACTGCGAGATTACATCTTCCAAAGTACTCCTCAATTGCTCGCTTACCTGGATAGATGTATCACTCGTATCATTTCCCACGTCGAGTGCGGGCTCCGCTAATGTCCCACTTGTAGCAACCGTCTGTGTCACAGGTGACGGTGCTCTCGTTGCCACAGGAGCTGTACGAGTAGATAAACTTCCAGGCGTAGTCGATCAAGCACAGATTGATCCAACAACTTACATCGTTTGATGGATGAGGTCCATCCCTACTCGAAGCTGGTACACTTCGGGGACCCAAACTGGTCGGCGGCCGGCCTCTTCCTCGACGACGTACAGGTGTTGGCGACATCGGCGGAGAAAAATACTCATCACTTGATGATGAGCTCAACGCCTCAGCAAGCACTTGTGTCGCAGGTGTGCGGTCCGACGCTTGCGAGGCGGAGCTAAGTGATGAGTCCGGGGGTGGTGGTTGCGCATCCTGGCTCTTGTTATCATCGTTATTCAGTATCATTATCCAATTTTTTATGTCGTAATACTATTGTTTGGACTTTTGCCAATTGACACGTCATGTCAAATCGCATTTTCATTTTTATAAAATAATTGGTTTATTGTTGTTATAACTTTGTAATGTAATTTATAAACGTATTGGTATGTACTATTATTTAAAAATCTGTATAAATCTGTATAAATATTGGCAAGATAGTTAATAAAAATTTTAAAATTATTTACAGATAAAAATGACACATGAACAGATGTCGAGGGTTATTATTATTCCCTTTATTACATTTTATTACATATTTACTATATTTTTAAATAAACTTATAAAAAACACAAATATATTTAAAAATATAAAAAATAGTGACCCACCGGTATCGAGTACAGTGACCAAGCTACCGGTGGTTAGGGCTCCAGAGATAGGAACTTCCGCACAATACGGGCCGTATCCAACAGAACCGCCTTCTGCATCAAGCCCTTGACCCAGCTGCCTAACGCGAGCCTCTGTAGGTGGTGGTCGAGGCTCTTGGCTATTAAACCATGGGCAGATACGACTATCGGAACAATAATCGCCGAATCCACATCCCACATGTCGACAATCTCGTGAGCTAAGTCCAAATATTTAATTTGTTTATCTTTTTCTGCTTTCACGAGATTCTCGTCATGCGGTACAGTGATATCGACAATTATTGCAAGGCGTTTTAATCGATCTATTATCACTATATCTGGTTTGTTGGCTATAATAGTCCTATCAGTGATAATAGACCGATCCCAATACAATGTAGCATGGCCATTTTCAAGAACTGGTTCGGGCACATACCTGTAATAAGGTATCTCTAAGTCAACAAGGTTATATTTTAGAGCAAGTTGTTGGTGGATAATCCTGGCTACTTGGTTGTGTCTGTGCAAATACTCACCGTTCGCAAGACGGGAACAACCAGAGATAATATGTCTTAAAGATTCTCCGGGACGATGACATGCCCGACAGATGTCTAGCGTCCCATCTTTGACAATAAATCTCCGATAGTTATTCGTCATCATAACTTCGTCAGTGATTGCACAGATGAAACCTTCAGTTTCTCCAAAGAGATCACCGAAACGTAACCAGGATATGGAAGCTGTAAAATCAACATCGGGCCCGTGTAGAGCCCGATAAAAACGACCGTGAAGCTCTTTGCTCTTCCATATTTCCTTGCGATCAGATACACCTAGTATTACCGGTTTGCGCCAGTTCTCTTTAGCTAGGGAGAGTGGGGTCAGTCCGTTATCAATTGCCACGACATCTCGATGCAGACCCACATCCACCTGTAAGAAGTACTCTCTAAGGTTGCATATCTCACGGTTATGGAGACTCTTAGCGTTTAAAAATCCTCGACCTCCACATTTCCGTGGGATATACAACCTCATTACTGACGAACGTGGGTGGTGCATTCGGTATGAAGTCAATAGACAACGTACCTTTCTATCCAGAGCTTCTAATTCGGTCTGAGTCCATCTAAGTATGCCAAAAGAGTATACTAAGACTGGCATGGCCCAGCCGTTAACAGCCCGTACCTTGTTACCGCCTGACAAGAGACTTTTCAATACTTTCTTCAGGCGGCCAAAGAAACGGTCCTGCAACGTCCGTTTCATGTCAATCTCAGCAATACACAGAGTTTGGGACATACCTAGATATTTGTAGGTTTCGGTCGCGGAGAGCGTATTTATATTATTTATATTTATATTTATATTTATTTATATTATTATTATTTATTTATATTTATTTATTATTATTATTATTCTTGATCAAGCAGGCAGTTGAAAAACAACTGATGATGCCTGTATCCTACTGGTGCCTACTAATTTAAGTATTGGAGTTTAAGATATGTTTGTCAAGTCTGTTCTTAAACTGGTTCACGTTCCGGGCCAAGATCACGTCCTCCGGCAGCTTATTTCAAATGGCAAATTTTTGCCATATTTTTAACTTTTTTTTTATATGCTTGAATTTTGAATTTCTTTTTTAATTAAAAGCAAAACTTCCCAAGTAGTTTCAATTTGGTCCCATTTCGGTAATTTTTAGACAATGGTTGTTTCAATTTTTGACTGTGTGAGGATTATTTTACAAAAGTTTTTTTTTATAAAAGAAACCTCACTAGATATAATAAGTACTTATAGGTTCCTAATTTTAAGCACTCAAAAGCGGAATAAATACCAAGACCAGCCTGCGATATAATATTTTATACACTATTCCAAACAGTACTAAAACCACCACGTTAACACCATTTATGTATAATACGAGGGTGGATTGAAAAGTAATCGGCCTAACCAAGAAAATAAATACATAATAAATGAACACAATTAACAGGTCTGAACTGAACTAAATAATGTGGGTAGATTTGATTTTTAGAACTAAATGGATCAGTGTTAGGCCGACTACTTTTCAATCCACCCTCGTAATAAGGACTACAATAACTACACACTACAATAAACTATTATCTTATTAGATTGTAATATTTTACATACTAAATAAAATATTAATGTTGTGACACAGAACAAAATATAGGACTAAGACGCGACAGCCATGACAGGTACTGATTTTCCATTTGCCCTCTTCTATAGGCTATAGTCCTTTGACCATAACGCCTTACGGTTATATTTTTTCCACATACAAGCTACAAATAATATCTTTAGTTTTCAATCAAGTTAGTTAGTAGAATTCTCGTATATTAGATACGAGAATTCTACTAACTAACTAATAAGCCGAGTATGATAACCACTTCACATTATTGTATCATAAACAATATATCATACACTAATATCATAAACAATAACATATGTAGAGAAACATTTTGCCCAAAATATCTTCAATTCCATCACACAAGTAAAAAGTATACAAAATTTTGTGCAAAATGATCTAACCATCAACTTGCGTCAAAATGAGGTAAACATTCATTTCACAATAATGTAAACAGCGAAGTCTCGGTAATAGGGTTCCCGTTTACCCCTTTGGGCACGGAACCCTGAAAATGAAATAACGGGTACCAAAGGGTTTAATGGAACCCTATTACTATGGTTCTGCTGCCTGTCCGTCCGGCTGACAGTTGAAATTTTCACTCTGCTGCTAACATACAATAAGTCAATACATTTTCAAAACACAATACCTATGCTACTGCACTACACATATACCTACGTTATACCACTACTACTGAACAAAATGAAAATATTTGTATAAATGTTAATAATATTATTATATAAAAGAAAGGATGTATGAACATACATTAAGTTGGTCTTATTCAATATAAATGTTTTCTTCTATCGATATTTTTTTTAGTCCCTGCACTATGTCAATGATATTTGGTTGGTGACCATCGCGGAATAGAAAAATTTTATAATATTAAAATTTTAAACGATTGGTGACCAATGTGAAATAGTTTCGTTGACCACTGTTTCGGTGACGGTCAAATCTGTGATCATCGAGGAATGCCTCGCATAGAGTGGTTTTAGAGGAAGGTTTTGTGATTATAATTGAGCGGAGCGAAGCGAAGCTCTATCTTAGACGACAAGTGTAAATCGTTTGTGTGCCAACTCCTCCGAAACGGCTAGACCGATTTTGATCAAATTTGGCATGCTGGTCGACATCATACCCGGGAGTGCATATCTCTGAAATCATGAAAATAGAGCATAAAAAAAAATTAAGAATATTGCAATTAGTAGCATGCATTGCATACCTAGTTTATCAAGCGGGCGAACAGACGGGCGAACCCTATTGTCAACATTATGATGCACTTGAAACTGATCTAGTGCCGAGTGCTATAATAATTGTAAGAGGCACTTGGGAAGTGTAACATTTCCACCTCCGCTCCGTGGAGTGTGCTTGTATCACTTTTCACTTCAGTAATGTATGTACAAGTACATAATGTTCAAGTACCATGCAAGTGTGTTTCTCGACTTTAAATACTAAATACTAATGCCAAAAAAAAAATTGAAAACAAATGTAACTTTCTCTTTGATGTTTGATAAAGATTTTATGCTAATGTACAATCATCAATTTCAATGGTAACTTCATTTCTTAGCTCGTCAAAGTGACATCACTGACTTTAATTAAGTTTGTGACCTATGACTTTCAAGATTCAACTAAAAAGTTGAGTTCGATTTTTGCTGAGCGCGTGGCTGGTGGCTTTTTAGGTTAGGTTAGGTTACATACCGAACAACGTTTCTTGTCCTGCACCTGGAGCTAGTTAGGAATAACTAGTTCTTCTGTGCGGGACTATCAACTAATCAAGCATTACCTTGACATTGGCGAAATCATCGATGAATATCGATGGAGCCACGTTTTTAAAAAAAGAAGAAGAAGAACTAAAAAGTTCAACATGATAAAGTACTTATCATTTCTATGGTAATATTAGTCTAAATTCAAGCTAAATATCGACTTCAAGCAGAAAATAAATGGTTAGCACATACTATAATAAATTATTCTTACTTCTATACCACTAGTACGGTCTCTTGCGCGGTGCTTCACGCCGCACCACGCCATAGGTTTTGGCCTATGACCTTTTACGGCTAGGTTAAATTTTCGATTTTTTGGCTTGCCTCCAGATCGAGGGCTATCCATAAAGGGGTCAACCATCATTGGAGCATAAGCAGTTCTCGAGAGCTAAGGGGGACATTTCCCATTTATATATATAGATAGATAATCTATATTCTATATTAATAGTATAAAAAGGTAAGATTTGATAGTGCTTGTTTGTTTGAATTGAATACGCTCAGTAACTACTAAACTGATTTTGAAAAATCCTTTCACTTGATTTTACATTATGCATGAGGAACATAGGCTATCTTTTTATTCCCGTAATGTGTTCCCACGGGAATTCCGGAACGGGAAAATTATATAACGCGCTCCGAGCTACCTTGATCAGCTAATAGGTAAGTATATAATAAATGCAAAAGTAACTGTCTGCCTGTAACGCATTAACGAGAAAGCTACAAGACCGATTTAAACGAAATTTTGTTGAGAGATATTCTAGAGCCTAAGAAAGAACATAGGCTACTTATTGACCTGGTAATATGATCCTGTGAGAATTGGGAACGAGAAGGCTTTTTCACGCGGATGGAGCCGCAGTATTTTTAGTCCCACGTAATAGGGGGCAAGCCTATTGCCGTCACCGGGCACACATATAATGGGTTACGTCCAAAATGGCCGAATGAATGTGTAATAAAGAGTAGCAATATTGTAATTTTGAAAAAAATATTGAACCCGTTGCCTTGCGATGAAATGTTAATGAAAGGCTATAATCTTACGTGCCAGCCGCTATGGCACAGCCAATTAAAGTCCTGGGCGTCTCGGACTAGTAGAAAAGTAGAGTCAGTACCTAAAAATCCTTTTTCACGAATGTCTGTAGTCACTTAGACAGTCAAGATCCTCAAATCACTCCGGCATTCTACTAACGATACCTATTATAAATTCAAATGCCCTATAATGAGCTCCTTTTCTTGCCTTTAATACTGCCATTTAGTAGAAACATTCAGATGCTAACCCAGCTTTCTTTAGCAGTTATTTAAATGATAATACAGAATAAATCCTTTAGAAATAAAACTTATTCCTTCTTTTGAAGTTCAACTGAGTCTTGAATATATTGGTGAAGTAATTTTTGACCTTTCAGTCATCAAATAGACCAGTGTCGATAATTTCTGAAAACAAAAAAAAATCATAGTACGATGAAACCCATTACAAAAGGACGAGAATATAACAAAAATGAAGGGAAATATAATTTACGGTCGATCTGAGTTCGGGAAGTGGAAGGGGGTTTCGATTTTATTTTATTATATTGTATTCGATCAAATAAATTCAGCCCTAGTCTAAAAAAGGAAAGTCGAGTTTAATTATTGAGCGAAGCGAGCCGAAGGCGAGCGTAGCTCTCAACGGGTGACTCAAATAAATCGTTATTTGAGTCAGTTATGTTAAATTATGTTAAATTGTTTCTCGGCGAATACGCGGCCGATTTCGGATTTTCTTGCACTCATCAAAAGCTTACAGAATTACCCAGGTTCTTACGAAGCCAGAATTTTGAATTTCGATGAAATAAGAATAATTTAATTGATGGTAAAAATTCCCATAGTGTAATGACAAAAAATACTTTGACAGAGTGATATCGCTTTGAATCAAAACTCGCTTCGCTCAAATATATGCTGCAGCGTAACGGTACGTTTCGCGACTGCGGCAACCTAGTTACAGAAAAAAATATAAAGAAGCAGCTAATAAGTTTAACAATACCTATTCGTTGCTGTTGATATTATTATTTTTTCTGTACTATAAAAAACCGGCCAAGTGCGTGTTGGGCTACGCATAAAATAGGGTTCCGTATTCACCCATAATAGCCTCTATAACTCCTGAACTACCAGAGTTACATAATCTGTTATAGTTTTTCTTCAAAGTTTATTACACGGACTACCACCCTATTTTTATTAGATTTAAAAACCAGCCTTTTAGGTTTCAGAAGATGAGGGGAGACCCGCTGTTTAAAAAAAGGACTTTAAAGTTAAATATTTCGCAAACGGATCCTTAAATCAAAAAATCATCTTACCAACCTCTCGGTGGTTTCAAAATACCTATCTAATAATACCCCCAATATGGCGTACCGCAAAAAAAAAATCATAATTTTATTGTAGTAGGTACTTTGTTGGTAAAGTACATACATTATATTCTTGCTTAATTTGTTGTTTTTAGCACTAATGTTTTGGGAGGAAAGTCAAGGATGGACGAACGGACAAACATGACGAAACTATAAGGGGGGTTCCAAGACTTGAACTACGGAACGCTAAAAAAAAAAAACCAGTGTCACAACACTGCGAGGTTTCCGACGACGACACCGCACTTCACACGTTGATGGAGTGCTCGGCGTAGGCGAGTCAGCGCCGGGACCTCGTGGTGGGTCTGGGCGTGGATATCCTCTCGCTGGAAATCATGCTCCAAGCCATGGTCTCCAGCGCGAGTAGGTGGAACGCGGCCGTGTCCTTCTGCGAGCATGTCATGCTCGCGAAGGAGGCGGCTGAGAGGGAGAGGGAGCGTACCCTCTCCGCTGAGTTTCGCAGTTAGCGGCCAGGGCGCTGCAGACTCATTTACGCCCAGGACCATCGACCTCCATGATCGGGGCCTGAGGACGGCGGGATACCCACCCGCCGTCCTTACAGAAGCAGGCTAGAAGGGTGTCGTGATGCGGGGCCTCAGTCCCACAGCAAGCAACCAGTTTCACTCACCGACGCGGGATAAAACCCAACCCCAACGACGCGGGATTTTCATTCCGACCGAACCCCCGAAGACAAAACCCACGCAGGTGGCCAAAGTCCGCCGGGCGTCCACTGGAAAACTATACCTTCGGGTGTCACCGATGACCCCGCAGTAATTAAAAAAACCCTATAAAATACCAAATCCAATGTAGGCGTTTTTAGTAGACAAATTATACTTATCATCATAAATTATTACTAATCCATTTATCAATTATGCAAACGTTTATTTTATGAGATAAATATTCTTATTTTCCGTTTTATAAAATCTGAAAATTAAATCTTCCAGAACATAAAAGTAATCTATAATTTTATGGAAAATTAAAACAATTACACAAAGCGTCAACAAACTTACTTTTCTATGTTCAGTTCACATAAGTAGAGAGTTTTCTTTTTAACCCTCGGCATGCCTGGTGACCAAAAGTTACACGGTATGCCTTGTAGGGTCTATTAGCCCCCTATAAACATGTAGTAGTGTATTAAACTAGTGTATTACATTAATTGATAAGCTAGCAGTATAATATGCTACAGTAGGTATGTAATAAAAATAAGCCGGAATCAATATGTTTTTTTATTTATTATTATAATTAAACGTAAGCAGCGATTTTAACAAAAGCGTAAGCGTAGCATTTTTACATGATGCAATGTATGAAAGTTGTACTTAAATAACAGGAACACGCGCACTTAAATCACATCTTTGTTGTAAAGAACCGTACCCTGAAATGGCGGGTGTCGGACGTCTAGAGACTCATAACGGTCAGCTACACTGAAGACGGTTGCGTGCAAAATTCAAATTTGAATGAACTGCAGCAATTTATGTTTAGTGATGGATCTATGGGACCCTACCAGGCATGTCAAAGGTTAACCCTCGGCATGTCTGGTAGGGTCCCACAGACCCATCACTAAACGTAATATAATAATGTTTATCTTTTCACAATATAATTTACCTACAACTTTTCATTAAATTCAGATTAATATTAATATTTATTATTTGTAGCCATTAAGTAATTTGGGTTGGAATTGTCCTGTAATTCATTAGCATTTCCTAAATGAAAAGCTAGTATTCCTGTCACGTAATTGTTGTTCGACTCTTCATTCTTAATGAGATTGTAATATTAAATGTTATATTTTATGATGAGACGCGACGTGATGTGACGTTGTTTTTCAAATGTCTTTAATTACCTAAATGAATTAAATTTTTCACTGTTTTTTAAAAATAAGTATTATTTAACCAAGTTGTTATGAGTTTTTAAATAATAAAAATATTTAATGTTTCTGTTTTATGTGTGGCTGTCTATTGTTCATTCTTCATGAATAATGTACCTATACTAATAGAAAATACAGGCCAAGTGCGTGTTAAGCAACGCATAGAATAAGGTTGTAGTCATAATAATAGCATCTTTAACTAATAAATAACAAAAAATGAATATGTTTGGACATTCTCACACAACGTCATCAAGCCCAAACTAAACTAATATAAGCTTGTGCTATGGAGACAACTGATAAACATGCTTAAATATTTCAAAATACATACATACGAGTACATAGAAAACACCCAAACTCCGAAACGAACATTTGTGGATCCCATAAATATTTGATTCGTCCCGGGAAGCGAACCCGAGACGCCGGATTCGAAAACCGATGCACTACCGACCACCACCAAAGCAGCAACTCCTGAACTAACAGTGTTAATCCGGGGGGTAAACTAAAAGGATTCCTAAACTTGCTCCCTAACCAGAGGCGCTCGGTAATGGACGTAGGTGCCATGGGCCGGAAAATAAAAAAAGAAAAGGTATCTAGCCAAGACTACACAGCGCAGGGCGAAACCTACCTTTTCTCGAAACTTTATGTCGTATTTTTGTAATAATTTCTTTAGATAGATCTATTATGTATGTTAGAGGACCTATTAGAAGACTTTTACCTATGTATTATGTGTCGGGGGGCAAAGTAGGTAAATATCCCTCTCTGCACATGAGTAATCATAATCATTCATCGTTCATTTCAAGTGGGAAAGTACCGATTACAGTAATTACGACGAGTTGGTCATTAACAAATATTCAATTTGGACAAATTAAGACATTTGGCATAAACTTGAAATTTTTGGCACCACTGTGCGTCTGTCGCCTAACCCCTCGTCGTCAGAAGACGCCGTGACATGAATTTAAAGTAGGCAAGTGTCCCATAATTTTATTAGTAGGATTTAATTCACAACTACCAAATTGAAATAAGTGTCTCACTCGCCTAACAATCGCAAAAAATACGTGACGTCAGCGACAACTTGAAGTTGTATGTCAGTAAGACTTGTCTCTTGTTTGTGACATGGCATTGACTATAGAGTTGATATTGAGGCATTAACGTCATAATTATTGGTCAAATTATGCTGGTACTTTACTGACAACCCGAACCTTCGAATTATGTTCTATGTAAACAAAAAAATTTGCTTTAATTAACGTCGGAGTGCAAGTTCTGTATGTAAGTACTATTGCCTATTCTGTGCTGTAGGTATATGTATGACGGATCAGACAAATATACCTATACAAAATACCTAGAAATTGCAATTACTATACTACGAGTATCAATGCCCTAGTTTCATTTATGTTTGGTGTTTTGCTGTAATCAGAATTTTAAGACTAGATGTGAACTGAATTAGAACTAATATGTGTACTGGAATGCATTTCCTGCAATAGAGTACACATAGGTATCGACTGAGAATCAGGACTGAACTACCCACTAAACCCCAAGGTGTTTCACATTCACTCCCACGATGTAGCGCAATGCCAATTCGTCGAACTAAATAACAGATAATAATATAAGTTGTCACAAAGCATTAACAAGCTTAATTTAGTTACATCTGTCCAAGTAGCAAACTGTGATTGTACCTTCTTATACCAGAATTGATTTATGAACCATTTGTTACCGTACTTCTCCAGAAACAGTATACTGTTAAGCTGTCAAAGGATGATGGATGAGACAGTATGGAACCCACATTTGTCTATAAAGGATGTTTCCGATAAATTGTGTTACAAGGGAAATTCGTCATTGGTAATCTTTGTTATGAATGTTTGAATAACACACACAAACACACACACTAAATCACGTCTCTATACCCAAAAGGTTAGGTTAGGTTTCACTTCGCCAGTCACTTGTTGGTCCTACATAACATGGGGTCAGCCATTGCCTTTTCCAAGCAATAAGAATAACTTGGCAAGAGTCTCTCCATTTGTCGGTTCTTGTTGAAATTTAATACTGAATTATCATCCACTGAACCTTTTCCCAACCCAGTTGGGGTTGGTTTTCAGTCCGTGAAGGGACTGCCATGTAACCTCTATGAGCGATATCGAAGTTCTGTAGTTAGACCAGTCAGATTTTGTTTTTATGGCTCCAACTACACGTTACGACTGCCAACTACAACCGGGACCGACGGCTCAATGTGGTCTTCGAGGCACGGAGGAGTCTCCATGTCCTGAAATATGGTAAGTCATTCTAAGACCGTGTTAACGAAGTCCGTTACCACTTTTAAAGTCACGAACGAGCCCCCGGAATTATATAGAATGAAAAACCCAAAATTCGCTTCAACTAATTCCTACTTAATGGAATGGAAGCGAATTTTGTTTTTTACCATACTTACAGTTTCTGTATTAGTATTGGTGTTCTATGGGTATTGAATGAATAAATACACGTCAAAAATTAACACAACAACCGACTTACCGAACTTACCGAAATGTGACCAAATAATTATCGGAATGGGATAAAATTGAAAATTGATACCTAGAAAGGTTCAATTAAAAAATAATTCTAAATCGATTCACCCTTTCACTACCCCTTTATGAGGTAACAAACATGAAAAAAAAACATACAGTCGAATAAAGAACTATCTTCTTTTTTGGAAGTCCGTTAAAAAGGTAATAAAAGTAAAAATATATGTAAAAATATTTAGATACAATTTTATTAGTAGTAGAGTACATAATGAAGAGTCCAAGAACAGTGCCATAAAATCGGTTGCGTGCGATATCGTTCTAATTTATAGCTCTATATATCACGGACCCGGTGCCGATGCCGGTTCCTATGGGGCCCTTGTGATGATTTCCACTGTGAATCCATTTTCACACTGTAGTACAATGTATGTTATATACATACATTATTTAGGTAAACTTGTATATTCGCATAAAAAAGCAAAATATTGTATATACATAGGTATAGTTCGGGAGGCGTAAGCAGATCTTTGTATTTGCATGAGTGCACGTACGTGAACGTATTATGTGACCTGTTTTACACACACAAATGTGTTGTACAGCTAAACACAGCTTTTTACTCTACTTTTTGTGATCACTCACACAAATGCAAAACTCAGCTTAGACCTCGCGAGCTATATACTTCGTCTGATTTTTTTTTTATTTTGTTTGAAAAGTTTTATTATAACCTTAATGTTAAATTAGTCAATGTAGCAATATCTGCCTACCTTTCAGGACTGCTAGATCCCAAGGATTTATGGCACCAATTTCTTTAAATCGTGTAGTATGAAGATAATTTTTTGTTTGTGTAAATATATTCTATTATGACTTAAATCACATAATGTTGTTACAGTAAGTTTCTTCACGGCTCACACCAACTTTCATGTGACATAAATTAAATTGTAATGAATGTTTGCTTTGTAATTCATTTTACGGTTCGTTAGCAATTTTAACAGACTTAAATCTACCAAGAGCCTTTGAATGACAGACATACCTCAGAGACGTACCTTACTTACCTACCTTACTTACCTCATTTTATAAAGCTTCAGCTTTTGATACTTTCTTCGGAATAACAATAGAAATCACGTCACCAAATCCTAGACCCCTGTCACGGTTGCAACTCCCTGCCAGATCGCTTTGACCCTGGGACGGCCAGGCATAAGTTGTGATATAACAGCTAAAAATTCCTCAGAGAATCAGCTCATCTTCAGTAAGAACGATCTGTGAGTATGGAATATCGGTAGTGGTTACTTCCAGAAATATTCAGGTTGCTAAGGTCCGGAAGTAACCACAACCGACACTTCATACTTACTGATCGTTCTCACCTGTGTTGGGAACATGCTCTGAGAAATTTTCAGCCTTTAGATCGTGAGGTATGTCTATCAGTCATGGGCTCCAAGTCTAAAAGGACAAACAAAACCATATAGGTATGTTGATCTTTGTAATTGCGAACAGGACACAAAGGTCCCATTTTTAATTAACATTTGGTTGGTATTTATTATTCATTTCGCGATAATTACATCACACACCTAAACAAAGGGTAGCACAAGTCAAAATAATTCAAAAGCGACCTGTTACGATTTTCGAAATCAGGCTGCATGTCTCCTAGCCGGGACCCCTCCATGGGACCTGGAAGCGAGAGCCCTTGCTTCATTGTTCCAATGGCGGAAGGAGGCGCTGGAGCGGGACCACAGGCCTGCGTCTCGAGAAATCGAGGACCAGCGATCCCAACTCCGCCAGGATCTCATGGAGTCATGGAGGGTGCGACATGAGCAACCCAAGTGGGGTACCACCATCATCGTGGCAGTGAGACCGATCATGGATGACTGGCTGCAAAGGCAGCATGGTGACGTAACGTATCGTGGGACGCAGATCGTTACCGGGCATGGATGCTTCGGTGGCTGTCTGTTTCGCATCCATCGTGAGGTCACACCCCGGTGTCAACGCTGCGAGGTTTCCGACGACGATACCGCACTCCACACGTTGGTGGATTTCGTAGTGGACCTAGTAGTGGGACTGGGCTTGGATACCCTCTCGCTGGAGACCATGCTTCAAGCCATGGTCTTCAGCGGGAGTAGGTGGAACGAGGCTGTGTCTCCTTCTGCGAGCAAGTCATCCTCGCGAAGGAGGCGGCCGAGAGGGAGAGGGAGCGTACCCTCCCCGCCGAGTTCCGTAGTCGGCGACGGGGGCGCCGCAGACTCATCTACGCTCAAGACCATCGACCTCTATGATCGGGGCCTGAGGACGGTGGGATCGCCACCCACCGTCCTTACAGAAGCAGGCTAGAAGGGTTGCGTGCTGCGGGCTCTTTGCCCCAGATTCACTCACCGACGCGGGATAACACCCTACCCCAACGACGCGGGATTATCATCCCGCGTCAAAGTCCGCCGATCAAAAACCTAAACTAAGTAGTTCAGGTATATGACAAAATTGATAGAGAAACGACATCTTGGTAATCCCTATTTCGATGCCTATTTATTGATTAAAGAATCACCTATATGAAATATTGAAATTATTTGTAGGATTATTTTAATTATCTATTTCCTAAATGCTTCTAAAATTTAAAGAAATAATGGTGTTTACTAGCGAAATGATCTTGGTTTTTCGTATTTCTTAAATGATTCTAAAATTACCATTTAGGAAATTGGTATATAGGAAATAATAACACCTATAAATCTCATAACTTTAGAATTATTAAGGACATAGGTAATCAAAACCTAACCATCAATTATCATCATCCATCGAACATTTTTCCAACCCAGCTGGGTCTGGTTTCTAGTCTAACTGTGATGCGGATGAACTCCGATATTTTTGATGGACCAACTGCCATTTGACCTTGACAACCCATGGGCGTTTCTCTTTAGGGCTCCAACTACCCGTAACGCCTGCCATAGATGTTCGTACGGCCACCAGGACCAACGTGTTCTCCGCGGCACGTACCCAGGCCTTCTTAGGGTGCCTTTGAGATGGCTATACTACGTTTCCACCAATCATTTTCATTGGACCACAGAGCACGTCATAGCACAATCATTTTTATTGGTCCACAAGCACATCCTCGCAACATAGTTATATAGCATATCTCTGGTTGAAATGCACCCTGACCGGCCTCGCTACATATTGTTTAACATGTGTTAGCCTAGTCGGTTGCCACTTAGCCCCTTTAACAAAAAACATAAAACATTTTTGTAATTTTATAACCATTTGAGAAATATGCATCACCAAAATCGTTTCTCCAATAAACACCATTATTCCTAATCCTAGTGAAGCAAATCGAGTTGAAATTTAGTAGCACGTCACACACTTGACCGGTTTTTATAATTTTATAATAAGTAAATTACAGTCTAATAATTGTGTAAATGGTAATTTGATTTAAATTGGTAAAATATACTCGTATAAATGGTTGGGGTCGGTTTTCCAGTCTTACTGCGATGCGGATGATATAATATATATTATATTAAATATAATTAAACAAAATAACAGTATGTAATTACATACGTAATTAGCTTTTCCTTAATTTTTTGATTAATCCTTATATTAAAATCCCTACTTCTCAACATCTTACCTGTTTTGATACTGATGCGAGCGTACAATTAATTTCCTTTGACGGTATCACGGTAACCTGTTAAAGATTTTGGTGATATGAAATAATAGCAGGTGTTCTAAAACGTGTATTCATTGTAATTTAAAATTCATTGCAAACGTTTAAAAGCGGATATGATCTCATAAATTTGAAATAATAAAGTTATTAAAATTCAGATGAGAATTCTCGATGGTGCGTGATATGGAATTGCACTACATTGAATGATTCCTAAATTGAAAATCACAAGAGTAAAAATATTACGTTATCGCTGGTGCATATATTTCAAGTAGGTACCTTATATATATTTTAGAACTAGCAGACGCCCGCGACTATGTTCACGGAAAATTCTTTCTTATTTCTTTTATGTAATACTAGCGCCGACTAGCGACGGCGAACCGTTTGACAAAATATATATAATTATGTCGGTTCCACAATTATATTATTGGCATCATTTTTTTTTTTTTTTTTTTTTTTATATATTTGGTTCGCCAAATTGACGCCGCCCGCCTGGTGGTAAGTCGTGACGACGTCTAGCGATTGTGGGCCACTCTCACAGCACACATTACTATTGAGAGTGGCCCTCAACTTGACGACCTACTGATGTGCCTCTTCACGCTCCGCTTAAAGAACCCAGGATTATATGTGGGAGGAAACACGTGCACAGGCAGGGCGTTCCAGGCCACTATCGTTCGGCAGAGAAACGAACGTTTAAAACGTTCGGTTCTCGCGAACATGCTATCCACTGTGTGGGGGTGGCATCTCTGCCCGGCACGAGTCGTTCGGGATCGGAAGGAAGAGGGTGGGATCAGATTGAAGAGCTCTTCAGAACACTCGCCGTGGTAAATACGGTAGAATGCGGCCAAGGAAGCTATTGTTCGGCGCTGAGCTAGCGGCTCAAGGCTTCCCGTTACCTCCGGACAACCAATAATACGGATAGCCCGTCGCTGCATAGCGTCGAGAGCGTCCAGCAGATACTTCGCGGAGCCGTCCCAGAGGTGAGAGCAGTATTCGACGCAGGGTCTAATCTGCGTCTTGTACAGCAGACACCTCTGGTCCGGTGTAAAGAATCTCTTTACCTTATTCAGTATTCCTAGTTTCCGCGAAGCTAGCCCTATACATCTTTCGATGTAGTTTTTATTATTGAGCTCTCGACGAACGTCTATGCCAAGGATATCAAGGTTGTCCTTCATTGGTAATAATGCATTCTGAAGAGAGGGTAGGGGAAGGAAAGGGGATTTCTTCGCAGTAAATGCACACGCCTGTGTTTTGCGGGCATTGAACTCGACCAGGTTCTCGGTACCCCATTGAGAGATACTGTCGAGGTTACGGTCGAGATCAGCCACGAGTCGTCGTCTCTCCTCCTCAATCTCAGATCGCCCCGCCGTCGGACGAACCGAGTAACTCCCGTGCAGTGTGCTGTCATCTGCATAGCAATGAATGTTCCCGAGGGATAGCATATCATTGATATGCAGAAGAAAGAGAGTTGGTGATAGTACGGACCCCTGCGGTACCCCGGCATTCACTTGCAAGAAGCGAGAAGCCTGGCCATCGCAGAGGACCCGCACTCAGCGCTCGTTTAAAAAGCTGGCAATCCAGCTGCACAGTTGAGGAGGTAGACCATATGCCGGAAGCTTGGAAAGGAGCGAAGCATGCCAGACCCTATCGAAGGCTTTGGCGATGTCCAGGCTAATAGCCAAGGACTCGCCGTGCCTTTCCATAGCCCCACCCCAGACATGCGTTACGAATGCCAGAAGATCACCCGTTGATCGCTTTGGCCTGAAGCCGTATTGTCGATCATTGATTAGCGAGTGATCCTCTAGGAATTGCATGAGCTGCTTATTTATAAGGAGCTCAAGCACCTTGCAAATGACTGAGGTGACAGCTATGGGTCGATAGTTGCCTGGATCGGACCGATCCCCTTTCTTGGGGATCGGTTGTACGTTCGCCTCCTTCCAGACCTCCGGCACGAGCCCTGAAGAGTATGACAGGCGGTACAGACGCGTTAATACTGGAGACAACTCAGCTGCACATTTTCGTAGCACCACCGCCGGAATGCCGTCAGGGCCACTGGCTTTCCGCGTGTCGAGTGACCGCAGCACTGCCCGTACATCACATTGCCTGATAACAATATCAGGCATTGTGTGGCCACAGTTGGCGATGGCGGGGGGCTGCAGGCCACGGTCGTCGACCCGGGAATTAGCCGCAAAGAGGTCTGCGAGCATATCCGCTTTCTCTTGGGCTTTGTGAGCCAGTGTTCCATCTGGGTAACGCAGCGGTGGCAGCGAGGGCTGACAAAAGTTAGATTGCACGGCTTTGGCCAGTTGCCAGAATCCACGGCTGCCCGTGGGATGGGAAGTGAGCTCCTGACCAAGCCGCGCGACGCGCTGGGCATCCGCTCTCTTAAAGGCCTTCTTACTCGACTTTGTGGCCCGGTTGTACGCTGCTTTGAGGTGGCCCACGTTTGGGTCGCGCACAGCCCGGATCCAGGCGCGATATGCCGACTGTTTTTGTCGAACAGCTTTGGCACAATCTCGCCCGAACCAGGGACGGGCTCTGCGGATACTGGCGACATCAGTGAAAGGGATGTAATAATCCATCCCTAAACTGATCTCGCCAGCAATAGCAGAAGCACTATCCGAAGGAGCCTTTCCTACAAAGCAGCGCTGGCTCCAGGGGACGGACGCAAAATAATCGCGTAGACCGTCCCAATCCGCTGACGAGTAGTGCCATAGTCGTCGTGACGTTTGCACAGGACGTGCAGGAGGTGACACCTTCATGCCAGCGTGAACAACACAGTGGTCGGAACTACCCAGTGGGGCTCCTACCGAAACACTGTACTGGGCTGGGCGACTCGTCAGCAGTAGATCCAGCAGAGCGGGCGCGTGATCTGACCTGTCTGGTATCCGGGTGATCCCGCATACCATCTGGGTCAGACCGTGGGAGAGAGCGAACGCATGGGCGGCTCTACCCGCATGATCAGTCTTGAGGGACCCCAGCCATTCAATGTGATGGCCATTGAAGTCCCCCAGAAACACTAGGTCAGCGTTCGGGAACCGCACCTGCGCTTCATCAGCCGTCTCGCTGAGGTACTGGAAGAGCTTTGTTGTCTCAGAATCCCCTGTGTGGGATCGGTAGACGCACACGTAGATCTGGCTCATAGAGCCATGGTCTACGTGCAGCCAAAGGACGGAATTGGAGGGGTTCTCTAGGCAGCGCAACCGGCGGCAGCAAACATCCGCCCTAACGAACACGCACACCCCGGCTTTGTCTCGAAATTGTTCCTCGATGACATAGCCGGGGTAACACAGGTAAGACGTGTCGTCAGGGCGGCGTATTTGTGTCTCCGTGAGGAACATCACAGCGGGCCGTGCCGTCTCAAGGTGGTGGTGGACGGTATCGAGGTTCGCATGGAGTCCACGGACGTTAGTGAACTCCACCTCGAAATGTGAAGTTGTGGGGTTTCCTAGGGCCGCTGTGTAACTTTTATTTCTTTTTTGTTGCACTGCCATTGTAGATTTTGAAGAAGAAGCGTGAAGACATGGCGACATTTGGTGCAGCAGTAAGTGACAAAGCGTAGGGGCTAGCTTTGTCTAGAACCGTGTGGTTAGGTCGGAGCCGACCCGCCGGACGGAAGGGCTCCCAAACCCCCCTGATGCAAGGCCGCCGCTACCCCACACCGGTTACCACCCGGAGCGGCGATCCCACATCAGGATTATGCGCAACATGTGGGGCAGCCTCCTGGGGTGGTTGGCCCCAGGCGGGCCCCATGACTGTGTTGCGGGCGGCCGCGGCAACGCCGTTGCTAAGGGTCTCCCTGGCCGGCGAATCGACCCACACCACCCACACTAGACTCAGTTTCGCCCCCACTGGTCCCATGCCTGCTGCACCATACATCGCCATCATCAGACATATCTTGGGTATCGAGCAAATAGAAACAACGGGATACACAATAAGTTGCCTGGAAGAGATCGCTGTATGCGATAAGGCCGCCCATTGTACATAACAATTTCTGGGATCTATTATTTATTCTTATTTTTGTAATTTTGGTGTACAATAAAGAGTTTTCTATCTATCTATCCATCTATCTAATAATCCGGCTTACTGAGTTTTGCAACAATATGTGTGCCCTTATAATCTCATTACAATCTCGTACAAACGAAACGAATGACAGTTCCTAGTATGGATGCACTGCTCTTTACGACGGTCAAACGGAAACTGACTCGGTTTAACTGAGCCGTGTCCCGGCGCCTCCCCACCACCGGCTCTGTCGTAGCATGAAGTTAGCCGAGTATTGACGTCATAGCGATAGTGTCGCCACCTCTCGGTACTCATGCTGCGTGTTGTTTAGGGTCTATATTAAGACTGTCGACATATACATTAAAACCTTCGCCGAGAACCACTCAATCCATTGGTGAATATCGCATTTAAATCTGTTGCGAAGTTTTAAAGGTCAAAGTGTACTTAGGGAACGGAAGCGACTTTGTTTTATAGGTATCATGTTATTATTCTGTTAGATAAGGTTTCATAATTATTTATGTTCCAAGACCAAAATCGGCCAAATCGGTCCATCCGTTCCTGAGTTTCAGCGAGACAAATAAACTGTGATTCATTTTTATTTATATAGATAGATTATTATTAAGTTAAAACTTGCTACTTCCCGCGGCTCCACCGGCGGGGACTAGTTTATTCGCTAGCAAAAAGGACAATAGCATATAACTGGGATAGAAGTATCCCATGTCTTAATTATTAATTCTGGATCCTGGAAACAGTGTACAAGTGTTTGTTTATCATGTATAAATGTATGATGTTCAAGTAGGTCCGTTGTTGCCGGGCGCCACTGGAAAGCCAGGTGCCATCGCCACTGGAAATACCTTCTGGTGCATACCAGAGACGCCCGGCAACGAACGTAGGAGCGGCCGCGATCTCGGGACGCAGAATAAAAAAAGTTAGTCTGTGGTAACATAATTACCAACATTTAAACTCCCATACAAAATGCATTTCTTATTTATTTTATTTATTTATTTATGTACACACAAGAAGATAGAGCGAGATAAGAACAGTAAGATAGAGTTTTAGTACAAAGGCAGCACTTATTTCTAAGAAATCTCTTCCAGTGGGCCAGGAAAAGAGATGCTTAGTTGAAGAAAAGTATGAAGTGTGCGTAGGTTGATGAACTTACTTTGAAATACAATAGGTACATACTTACCTTATAATACAGGGTGAATTTTTCAAGTGGGCTTGGAAGGCCAAATCCGGAACTATAAGGAATAGGGAAAAATGCTCAAAGGAGTCACTAGCCCGATTTTGATGAAACTTAAAACCCCATCATTAGATTTTTTTAAAAACCTATAATCCTAGCTGGGAATCGAACCCAATGATTTAGAAAAAAATCACACCCTTTATTATTACACCATTCGATAGTGTTGCTGTTAAGGATCAAATTCTGGGAAGTAATGATATACGGCAAATTTAAGGAAAACTTAGAAGGCTCACCAAGATAAATTTCTATATTAGCAGGATTATACTATTAGTGTTGCAATAGAACAAAAGTGGTTGCTGTTCATTATTCGCGATGCCGTAACCAGGCTTTGTGACCCACCCATATTTGTGTATGTCACTGCCAGACATCGTGTATACTTTACCCCACAAACATTTAACTAAACCAGATAAATTCACAATTTGTAAGTACAAACATGCACATCGGTTAGCGATTTATATTTATTTTTCAGCATTATTTTGATACTAAAATATATGTTGTGTTTATTTTGAAAATTAAATAATACAAAATTCCGTACTTTGTACTAAGTCAAAGTAATCACAAACATGAAACTGCAGCTAGCAGGCAAAAGTTTAATTAAAACAATAAATACTTACATACGCTATACTCGTACCTATTTTAACATACTCGTTCGGTGTTATCAAATGGTCCAAAACAGACATTCACAGGTTAGAAATCAAAACACGAACTACACTCACCAAACAACAACCTACACCCAAAATCTGCAATAGAAAGAATGATAATAAGAAGAAAAGATGGGGGAGAGGCCTTATTAATATAACTACTCTATGGAACTCACAAATTAGAAAATTAAAATTATTTTTTCAACATAAATCTAATAATAGTCAAATTCATAAAGCAGTAATCACTAATAATCAAAATTACACTCCATTAAACCTAACTCAAGAACCAGAAACACTAATTTCAAATGATTCACCACAACCTGAAATAGAACAGTGGAAGAAGAAAATATTGCATGGCAGAGACCCACAAGATCCAGAACAACCACATGTCGATAAGGTAGCTTCAAATAAGTGGCTCACTGTGGGTTCTCTATTCCCAGTAACAGAAGGGTTTATTATAGCCATCCAAGATAAAATCATCAATACCAAGAAGTACCGAAATTACATCATAAAGCACCCAAATCTAACAAATGATAAATGTAGGAAATGCCACAGACAATCTGAAACCGTACAACACATCACCGGAGGGTGCCCAAACCTTGCACAAACCGATTACATACACAGACACAATCAAGTTGCCAATATCATACATCAAAAACTAGCAATCACACACTCACTCATACCGAACTCGCACACACCCTACTACCAATATAACCCCAAACTACGAGTAGTTCTTGAAAACAGCACTCACAAAATGTACTACGACCGAGCAATACTGACGGATAGAACTACCCACTACAACCGACCTGACATTACCCTTCAGGACAAAGTAAATAAAACAACTTACCTCATTGATATAGCCATTGCAAACACTCACAACCTACAAAAAACAATAGCGGAAAAAATACATAAATATACTGACCTGCAGGATGAAATTTCAAGAATCTGGAAACACGAAAAAGTTTACATTGTACCCATTGTACTATACTCCACTGGCGTCATCCCGAACCATTTACACCATAGCCTGAACCTCATTAACCTGAAACCCAATATTAACACACAACTCTAAAAAGCCGCCATACTAAATACCTACAGAATTGTTAGGAAGTTCCTGCAAATAGATGTCAATGAAGCTGAGACAACAACACATACTTAATATATACTTGTGTTTTTACTTGATCTAGGTCCGTCAATGACACTCATTACCAGCATAAGCTGAAAAAAATGCATATACAAAAATAATAATAATAATGAGGTTATCAAGAAGAACAACTATCGGAAATATATCATGAAGGACCGTACCGGTCGACATTGTCGAGCATGCCACCGTCCTGGTGAATCACTTCGCCATATTATTTCCGGTTGTTCGTATCTTGCTAACACCGAGTACTTGCATAGGCACAATTAAGTAGCCAGGATCATCCACTAGCAACTTGCTATTCAATATGGCCTTATTGAGTTTGAAGTACCGTACTATAAGTACACACCAGTGCCAGTTCTTGAGAATGGTCGTGCATTGCTCTACTGGGACCGATCAATCATCACGGACAGGGCTATTGTTGCCAATAGGCCCGATATCGTGTTGGTTGATCGGACCCTGCGTAGGGCAGTGCTCGTCGATATCGCCGTCCCGCATGACGAAAATCTCGTGAAGGCAGAGAAGGACAAACTTAGTAAGTACCTTGATCTGTCCTTAACCGCCTTGTGGGACGTAGACTCGATGATCATTGTCCCGGTGGTCGTTTCAGCAAACGGATTAATAGCGAAGAGACTCTCGTTAGAGTTGGATCAAGAGTCAGATTCAGAAGGCTGTTATCCTCGACACGTGCCGTAATGATAGGTTTCTCAGTCTGTAGCCTCCACCACTGGTAGTTTTGGGTCCTACTTCGCTACTCACTATTTTGTATTTGTGAAAATGTAAATGTATTTGTTTTTTAAAAATGTATTTAAAAATGTGTAAAATAAGAATATTAATGAAAAAATGATATAGTAATAATAATATTTATTTATTCATTAGGTACTTATTAGGTACTTATTAGGCATATTTTACATGCGGCCTGATATAATTACTTATATGCTATGTACCTATGTACTTACATATTTTATGGTTTCGATTGTCGACCCTTGGTGGAATTTATAGTAATAGGTGCATGATATTTATAAACTTGTACACTTTTCCAATGAACAGTACATTGATCAATGAAATAGTATACAATAGTGTTTGTTTATCATGTGTAACAAGTTTACAAGGTATGTATTTACCTGTTTTCATAGTTAATTAGCAACGGCCACAATCATAAATCAAGGTAAATTGCAATTCCTAAATGCGTATAGCTCCCTTAATAATACTTAAAGGTAATAAAAGAAATGAGTGCTACCAATTCCACAGTCACCATTTTGTTTATGGAAATATATCTCATTATAACGGCCTATGAAGTAACCTCGGACGAAGACATTTTCGCAAAGACTAATGATGATAACAGTACATTTTCTGGCAGTAAAATTATCTAAAATTCCTTTTATTTCTTTAATTTATCTAAAGGGAGTTAAATTAAAAAATGAGCCAATATTAAGATTCCTGTTTCTTATGTGATTGTGTAGACTAACTTGTTGAACATTTCTTTCTGAATAAAACAGAGTTCGATTTATAAACCTCCAAAAACTAAATGATTAACATATAATGGTACTATACCCTATATACACCTTACATCCTTTTACACACACACACACACACACACAAACACACACACAAACACACACACACACACAAACACACACGCCCACACTGGATAAGATAAGGATATTCTACCTCATAAGGTATTTACCTGCTTCCACATGTACAGAGACGGGAGAGGCTGGTAATCTGTCGTACAGGGTCTCCCTAGTACAGACACCAGTCTCTCACATATATACTTTATGAATACCAAATGTACCTAAATTAAGTTTTGCCATGTATCATCTATGTGAGAGAACAAATAAAGTCTTATCTTATCTATACCCAGATGCTTCGATTGCATTACAAAACCCGTGTCCCCTGGTCACAAGAAAATATTAATATAGGTATAGAGCTATACGAAGGGGTACCCACTAACAGGAAATTGCCTTTGTGCTCACCAGAGGCACTATCTGTTCGCGATTAACTCAAAAACTACTGCACTGATTTTCATGCTGCTATTGAATAGAGTAGTTATCGAGGAAGGTTTTAAATTTATAATTAGTCACAGGTAAAGCCGTGGCGGGCGCCACTGGAAAGCCGGGCGCCACTAAAAATACCTTCTGCGTGAGCACCAGAGGCTATGGGCTGCGGAATAAAAAAACACAAAAAACGGGTAAAGCCGTGGGCATCCGCTACGTGGAAGTCCCCCTTAACATTTAGTGGGGTGAAAAATAAATGTTGTCCGATTCACAGACCTACGCAATATGCACACAAAATTTCATGAGAATCGGTCAAGCCGTTTCGGAGGAGTTCTACAAACACCGCGACATGAGAATTATATATTAGATCTGATTCCATTTCATTAGATATTGTATGGAACCAGGCGTTACTAGGCGAAAATCCATGACAAAGCAATGGTAAGTAAAATATTTAAAAAAAACGTTTTAAACTTATTTTAAATTTCTTAATAGCACTATTTTTCGCAGGATTAAAAAGACAACAAAACGTCGACAATTGTTTCGCCTCTAAACGAAGCATTATCAAGACTGTCTCAGAGAGAACAGCAAAATTTGTGGTTAGAACATATTTGCTTATATGTAAACGTGTGCAAATTTCATTATCGCGATGTAGGATTTTTTCATAATAACTAACGTGGGTAGAAACCTCAGATCATGCTAACTAAGTACCCAAAAATAGGTATTCACCAATACAAGACTTTATCTTATTAATTTTTAATAAATTGTGTAGAAATGCCAAATGACACATACAAACCAACAACCAACTAATGTGTCTGACTAATGTGTTTACAACTAGATTAAGTAAGGGAGACGTGTGAAAATCTATTTGTTCATTGAGTAAGGTCCGCATCATTTCTAGCCTTTCCCAAACACTCAGCTTGAACCCTTTCTCACATAAACGTAAAACTTTAAAGGTGTTACTATTGTTCAAGGGGTGACCAGTGTCTCTCTTCGCGAAGCACCTCCTTGACACTGGTCACCCCTTGAACAATAGTAACACCTTTAAAGTTAGTTATCTTAAACTTTGGAAAGAATTTATTTTGATATCGGTCATGACATTGACAAATCTTTGATGTTATATTTATAGCACTTTGCGAAGTACAAGTTTAGGCAATTTGCGTAGCTGTCAATGCGGTACAGCGCTAAAGAAGAAAATGTTAGTAGATTTTATTCAAAGTTAAATACTTTTCTAAAAGAATTTAATACAGTAACAATAGCTTTGCCACCTATTACGTAGGACCATCAATGTTATTGGCAAAAAGTGAATCAGGCATGTGTGTATGTTTGTGTAGGTACTTACTACTCGTATATTTTAGAATTTTATTATTGTGGTAATTCAGTGCCGGAGCAAGCAGAGGCTATTTATAAGAATTCATTCAATTGTAACTTTGTGACACTATGTTTTGGGTCTCTTGCTTAGTTCTGTTGCCTGATAGGTATTATTATTTTTATTATTTGTACATTGCATGCCTAAATAGGAAGAACATGTGTTTCTTTAACATCAAATAGCACCTAAGATGTACTTATGTAACATGTTCAGCAATAAAATTATTGATTGATTGATTGATTATTTAAAAACTTGCAACTAAATATTGATACAGTTTACACCAAGGTTCATATTAGTTTCCGAACGTAGTTTAGGAGCATCTATTAAAATACACAATCATGTAATTTCTAGGCAAGGAAGCAAAGCTGCAGCCGTAATTCTAGACATGAATATTAAACAGTGAATATCTGCCAGAGTGCAGACATTCTGAAAATTCATTCCATTCGAGAAATGGAAATCTCACGCTCGACTTGCATTTTATCATTAATATGATTTGAACTCCATATTCAAATAGGTGAAATCTAAGTTGGTATCCATTTCTGACAGTTAACGTTTAGGAATTTACTATCAATATAACATTTTTACAAAAAAAAACATATTTCTGCAATATGCTCGGACTATAGAGACTCTATTTATCTATGTAACGTCTATCCTGACTATGGGAATTTAGGTTTGCATTACAGAGTGGTTTTGAATATTCTATAGAAAGAACAAGAGACACCTAATAAACAAAGTTAAACATTAAAAAAAGGGGAGAAAGGAAAGAAAAAATAAAAATAAACAAAATCTCAAAACATATCCAGCATACAAACATAATAGGTATATGTCTGCATGTTTCCAAAGTGCCACAGCTTACTCCATTAATTTGCTGGAACATCTTATTGCTATCTATGGGTACATCCAATTGCTACAAGAACATCCAATTGCTACGGAAACATTTAATGGCTACGGGCACATCCGATTGCTAAGGTAACATCGAATTGCTACGGTAATATTTAATGGCTACGGGCACATCCAATTGCTAAGGTAACATCCAATTGTTAAGATAACATTCAATTGCTACGGGAACATGCAATTGCTACGGAAATATTTAACTCCTACGGGAACATCCATTCGAGAGAATCCACACATATCAGCTAGTCACTTAATAATATGCTTTTGAATCACGGTAGGAAAATACAATACTCAAACAAAACTCTAGACTATTTACACTGTTGATCGTTGGGCACTTAGTGTAACTTGCTACATAACTGTACAAACACTTGTATACTTTCACAATATTTATTTAATAAACCTGATTGGTTTTGCCACTAAGCATTTTTAAGGGCTATATTGTATAGCCCTTAAAAATACATGCATAGAAAATATAAAACTCTTTACTCGTAATTTTTTTTGTTTTATCTACTACCATAGCAATATTTAAAATTGTGGGTGTTATAACAACGTTTTGTGGAATTGTGTTTATTAAAAATACCAAAAAACTGTCTGTCAAAATGTTTGGTTTATCAATATCGAATGGGCTCTGCAATTTCCTCGTGTCATCACACGGAAATAAATGGTTGGTGATTGATAAGGATTGAGATGTACTGTAGCTGTACAGTATTTTACATATTGATGTAGTAAAGACATTTTTGATATTTACAACGTAGTTTTTATCACGTATATAATGACAAGAAAAACTTAAATACTTTGGGTCGTTTCTTTAATACCTAACTCGTGTTCTAATACCCTGATTTATCCAATAGATTCATTATTATAAATCTGTTGGATAAACCAGGGTGAACGCTTCAGCTTACTCGTACTATACAAAAAAATTCTAATCTAATTGATTTGCGAAAGTTTATTACGAGTATATTGTGTTACGATGTGTGAACATCAACATCAAAAATATTGCATGTGTTATGTTATATAATAGTTAATAGGTAGAAAAATAATCATTTGAAATGTACCCACATTTGTGTTGGGCCTATAGCTAAATTTTATTATTTGATTATTAGTTAATTCTTTCTTTGAGATTTTCTGCCGCCGGTCGGAGACCGATATATAGGGATGAGCCAACTACCCGTCTGTGTTTTCCCTGTTCCCATGTTTGTATAATCCAGTGTTATGTGTAACCTTGTCATGTACCCTCATGTAAATAATTGTGCAGTGCATCCGACTATTAGGGAACCTGTACGGCGATTTACATGTGGGGCCTACGGCAAGCGGTGCCGAGCCGGAATCTAATCCGTTGCTTGTGTCCTTTCCAGAACTACCTTGGGTCTTAGATAAGTCATCTATTGAGAAAATCTACGCCAGTTGCTGAGCGACTAGACGCTGCGCCGCGGCGCTCCCGTGGCCATCAACCCGGAGCGGCTCGTCAGCGAATCGAAATAATAGGAGGACACCAACGGATCCTGCCGGCCGACCGCCCGTCGCCTGTGGACCCCAAGTTAAGTGCACCGGGCGCTTCCGCAAACAGTATTGTGATCCTATACTATCGACACACTCTTAGCTACTTGTATTATATAAACCCTAGGTTCCCTGCTAATAAAGTAACGTTAATTGTTTTACGTCGTCGGGAAAAAAATAGATCAAATTTCTGTGATTGCAACTTGAACAGCAAATAAGCCATCTACGGATTAAGAATTTTTTTTCTCCAATTTGTTTAGTAAAATTAACTTTCTTTTAACATTCAGATGATAAACTGCTGTTCAAAAATCGTTTGCGCACAAGAAACTTGGTCAATAGATTATAATGTAGAAGATCATACAATAAACCAAAAGCTAGAGATGCCTAGTTCGGTACAACTTTGATTTAATGGTGTTTTGTTCTTATCCGGAATCATCGAAGTTTGATCATTTATTACCGAACTTGAATAAACTTTCTTTGAAAGCTTAATTATTTTATAAGTATATAATTGTGATTCATTATATAATTCTTTCACTTATAATTTAGGCACTTATAATTTAGGCACTTATAATTTATTATAAGTGCCTTAATGCAAAAAAATTAAAAGAAGAAAGAACATTTTGTACAACTACCAAGACTGATACATTGCAGAGTATTGGATAGGTATACACATGGACCTATTCTAATAATATCTTTATGGGTATACGACAGCAAGCAGTGATCTGCAGTTATTACCCGAATACATTAAGAGAGAATAAGAGAATAATAATAATATATTTATATTTCATTAAATATGTACATTGAAATTACAAAAGTTCTTAGCCAATAGTTTTCATCTATTCTAAACATCACTAGTAGGTATACATTTACTAAAGCTATGTTTTATTGTTATCTAATCGCTTAAATAGGTATCTAGGTTGTCACTTCTGCTTGAAATGGGTAATCCTGTGTTTCAGGCTACAAGTGTAGGATTTCAAATAAATAGTATATAAAAACTAATAGTGAAGACAATAATGGTTACTAACAAATAATTAAAATAATAAGCAGCTGGATAGTGGGTTCTAAAACTTATGTTCTAATTAAAATACTACTTAATTTACAGAGAAATGAAAATCATTTCAACACAATTAAAAGTTCCTCTGTCTCATTGTAAGATATTTTTTGTTATCTCATTTTGGCATCTCTTAAGACTTGTTTACACTGAGAGTAAATTAGACACAATAATGATACTATTTGATGAATGACTAACGACTTCATTGAAACGATACGAAAAAAAAAATCACAATATTTGGATGGGAGCCCCCTTAAATATTTATTCTATTCTATTTTTAGGGTTCCGTACCCAAAGGGTAAAACTTTTCCTTTTGGATTGCACTAAAGCTCTTAGATTCCACAAGTTTTCGTACGAGAGTGCCTTGTAAAATGTGCTTATGTGCACCGTGTGTCCTTAAACAGTCTACATATCTATCACAGATAAAAACTTGCAAAATCTCGTGCCCAACTCACATCAAAGAAGTGGTTGGAACCTTTCTCATCAACAAACAAAATTAAGTTAGTAATTGTTCTTTTACTTTTTATTCTATTTCCATAAGGTTAGTTCTCGATTAAAATTTGTACTCGTAACATATTTGTATTGTCATATAGAGTACGAAATAAATTATAACAATGGCATACAAAAAAATTAAAAAAGGAAACATAAAATGAATGTGTTCAAATGCTGCATGTGTTTCCCCTAATATACATAAGAATGAAGGGAGTAAAGTTTGTTTGTAGCTGGAATTGAATTGGTTCGGAAATAAAAACTGTTAGCTGAATGCTATGTCGAGTTCGAGCTACGTGTTTAGCATTGAATTTGAATTCCGTATCTGTGAGTGTATTTTTACTATATACGGATACGAGATATGGGTTAAAATGTAGTCTATGTAACTCTGAGGTAATTTAGCTTTAGAACTATTTGTTGAATAAATATTCTAACAAAATGTCTCATTCACAAAATATTGATTTTAATCAATGGGTAACATTAATTCCCAAATAGTTGCAATAACTATAAATAAATAAATAAATAAATAAAGGCTTTCGACTCCGGAGTCTCGGGTACACAAATGTTTGTTTCGGAGTTTGGGTGTTTTCTATGTGTATTTATAGAATAAGTATTTTTTGTATTTTTTAGAATAAGTATGTTTATCAGTTGTCTAGATCCCATAACACAAGCTTATATTATTATTAGCTTAATTTGGGCTAGATGACGTTGTGTGAGAATGTCCAAAAAAATGTACCTATAAGTTGGCTAGATTGCCATTCTGGATGGCAATGCTAATTCTTTGTATTCTCTCTCATTGTCCATTCATTAGTTTTATCCTATTTTAAATTACTTACTAAGATTAACAATGTGATTTCTTTGTTGGATTTGGCGGATATTTAATATAAACAATCATTATTTCAACAATACCACAGAATATGGTAGTACTTAACAATACTTTGTCGCTATATTTAATAAAATAAGTAAGTAAATTCTCTATTTGAATGACATTTCGTTTGTATTTAAGAAAGATTTTTCTCTTTTTTTGTGAAGCTTTTGTCAATTTTGTTAAACAAATATTAAAATATACTAGTTATCCCGGCGAACTTTGTATCGCCTCAAATATATATAAAAAAATAATTAATATTTTAATATTTCATGCAAATATATGTGTTATTAATTATAATTGAAAAACGCGACGGACGGACAGACAGACAACTTGTCGTATTAAATATATAGATTAGTTGTTATGTAGGCATATTTTTTCTTATATAATTTTACAATATGAATCACAAAAACTATAGTCCTGGGCTGTACACGAACTAGCGACTGATCCCTTTCCAGGAGGAACGTTCTACCAACTGGCCAAGACACCACTAGCCCAAGACATCTAATTTAGTGATCACGTTGTGTTAATATCGCGACTTATGGCATCGCCATAGCGCCATCTACCGGTAGTTGAGGAACATTAATTAAACTAATTAAATATCTGGCAATTACTGATGGTAAAATATTGAGTAATGAATTTATGATAATTTTGGTTGTAAATGAAATAAGACAATAACCTGAATTCGTTAAATCTTTACATTTTATTTATTCAGCTCGTTAGCAAACATTGCATTTCTAAACAATTGGCTATAGTCCAAACTTGAACGAGATTGTAGAGTCTTCACCAGACGATGTCGAGACAAAAACGTGACTAAGAGAAGTATCGCCACCGTTTGAAAGTCTGCTAAATTAGCATTAATAGCAACTAGCTGAGTCCTTATATACTTGGGGTTTAGCGTGCACATTTCTTGGATCTATAAGCAAAACGGGTTGAACGACATTGGTCAAATCTGATATTCGTCAGATCGGCATTTCGTCCAATGTGACAATGGTCAAAGCTGTAGTTCGTCAAATCGTCTGTTTGTCCAATTATGAAATTTGCCAAATACGCTATTGGTCAAGTCTATGTACTGTCGATGAAAACATGCATTTTGAATTACATAATTTGTAAGAACTTACAAAAGGAGAAGGCGCCCGTAATAGGTACCCAAATTATGCCATTTTTAAATATTTTTGGGAACAATTTAACATGGTGTGTAGACAAATTATTCTGAACAAACTGTTTTATTTACGCATATTATATTAAAAATAATACATATTGGTTAATTAAAATGTAGTAAAATAGAATTGAAGTATTCTGAGGTTTAATTTGGATCAATTGTTACCTGCTTTGTATGTTTGCGGTGTAGAAATAGTATTAAATACGGATTTGATTTTTGTAGATGGCACTTTAAGAATCGTACCTCGGCCTTCAACTTTTATCAGTACAAGTAGACGTGGGCAGTACAAGAGCAAGCACCAATAATATTCCCATATTTATTGCCTCATGACTAATAAAACTCAGCAAACCTATGAGAGAGTATTCTCAGTTTTGCGTTTCCAATTCAAGCTTGATGTGCATTTTCTAAAATGTGATTACGAAATGGCAATAATTAACACAGCAAAAAGCATTTTCCCTGATGTGCTTGCCAAAGGCTACTTTTTCCATTTTAACCAACCAATTTATAAAAAAGCAAAAGCACTTGGGATGATGGCTGACGACAATCTGAAAAAAAATGTTAGACTAACTACGAGTATCTATATCTATCAGTATATTCCTTAAGGATGGTTAGCTATACTTGAGATGATGCCAGAAAATGATAGCAGGGCGGAAAATTTTCAAAAATATTTTACTAAGCAATGGCAAAAAAGGATTTCTCAGGACATGTGGTGTTGTGCAAATGAACGCCATCGTACTAGGCTTGGCATAGGAGATTAGGGATTAAAGTTCAAGAAAAACATAATATTTACATGTATATAAGTATTTTAAAAAAGGAAGTGAAATATTATTTAAATAAAGTCAAAAGAGAAGATGAAAAGCAGAGGAAAACATCTAACATCATAAAATATATAAAAATAGAAAAAATAATAGAAAAGTTATTGCGTGGAAAATCAAACGCGTTACAGTGTTTAAAACAGTTGTGTTGGGTATGAATTCTGTAAATAAATATGAATTGAATAAATAATTAAAACTACTACGGTACTTTAATTTTTGTGGTTGGTTGTACTAAAATAACTTGACCAATAGCGTATTTAGCAAATTTCATAATTGGACAAAGTGACTATTCGACGAACTACAGACGAAATACTGATTTGATGAATATCAGATTTGACCAATGTGCTTCTGCGATTGCTGGCGAGATCAGTTTAGGGATGGATTATTACATCCCTTTCAATGATGTCGCCAGTATCCGCAGAGCCCGTCCCTGGTTCGGGCGAGATTGTGCCAAAGCTGTTCGACAAAAACAGTCGGCATATCGCGCCTGGATCAGGGCCCGGGCTGTGCACGACCCAAACGTGGGCCACCTCAAAGCAGCGTACAACCGGGTCACAAAATCAAGCAAGAGGGCCTTTAAGAGAGCGGATGCCCAGCGCGTCGCGCGGCTTGGTCAGGAGCTCACTTCCCATCCCACGGGCAGCCGCTGGCCAAAGCTGTGCAATCTAACTTTTGTCAGCCCTCGCTGCCACCGCTGCGTTACCCAGATGGAACACTGGCTCACAAAGCCCAAGAGAAAGCGGATATGCTCGCAGACCTCTTTGCGGCTAATTCCCGGGTCGATGACCTTGGCCTGCAGCCCCCTGCCATCGCCAATTGTGGCCACACTATGCCTGATATTGTTATCAGGCAATGTGATGTACACTCAGTGCTTCGGTCACTCGACACGCGGAAAGCCAGTGGCCCTGACGGCATTCCGGCGGTGGTGCTACGAAAATTTGCAGCTGAGTTGTCTCCAGTATTAACGCGTCTGTACCGCCTGTCATACTCTTCAGGGCTCGTGCCGGAGGTCTGGAAGGAGGCGAACGTACAACCGATCCCCAAGAAAGGGGATCGATCAGATCCAGGCAACTATCGACCCATAGCTGTCACCTCAGTCATTTGCAAGGTGCTTGAGCTCCTTATAAATAAGCAGCTCATGCAATACCTAGAGGATCACTCGCTAATCAATGACCGACAATACGGCTTCAGGCCAAAACGATCAACGGGTGATTTTCTGGCATTCGTAACGCATGTCTGGGGTGGGGCTATGGAAAGGCACGGCGAGTCCTTAGCTATTAGCCTGGACATCACCAAAGCCTTCGATAGGGTCTGGCATGCTTCGCTCCTTTCCAAGCTTCCGGCATATGGTCTACCTCCTCAACTGTGTACCTGGATTGCCAACTATTTAAACGAGTGCCGAGTGCGGGTCCTCTGCGATGGCCAGGCTTCTCGCTTCTTGCAAGTGAATGTCGGGGTACCGCAGGGGTCCGTACTATAACCAACTCTCTTTCTTCTGCATATCAATGATTATGCTATCCCTCGGGAACATTCATTGCTATGCAGATGACAGCACACTGCACGGTAGTTACTCGGTTCGTCCGACGGCGGGGTGATCTGAGATTGAGGAGAAGAGACGACGACTCGTGGCTGATCTCGACCGTAACCTCGACAGTATCTCTCAATGGGGTACCGAGAACCTGGTCGAGTTCAATGCCCGTAAAACACAGGCGTGTGCATTTACTGCGAAGAAATCCCCTTCTTTTCCCCTACCCTCTCTTCAGAATGCATTATTACCAATGAAGGACAACCTTGATATCCTTGGCATAGACGTTCGTCGAGAGCTCAATAATAAAAACTACATCGAAAGATGTATAGGGCTAGCTTCGCGGAAACTAGGAATACTGAATAAGGTAAAGAGATTCTTTACACCGGACCAGAGGTATTTGCTGTACAAGACACAGATTAGACACTGTTCTCACCTCTGGGATGGTTCCGCGAAGTATCTGCTGGACGCTCTCGACGCTATGCAGCGACGGGCTATCCGTATTATAGATTGTCCGGAGGTAACGGGAAGCCTTGAGCCGCTAGCTCAGCGCCGAACAATAGCTTCCTTGGCCGCATTCTACCGTATTTACCACGGCGAGTGTTCTGAAGAGCTCTTCAATCTGATCCCACCCTCTTCCTTCCGATCCCGAACGACTCGTGCCGGGCAGAGATGCCACTCCCACACAGTGGATAGCATGTTCGCGAGAACCGAACGTTTTAAACGTTCGTTTCTCTGCCGAACGATAGTGGCCTGGAACGCCCTGCCTGTGCACGTGTTTCCTCCCACATATAATCTTGGGTTCTTTAAGCGGAGCGTGAAGAGGCACATTAGTAGGTCGTCAAGTTAAGGGCCACTCTCTATAGTATTACGTGCTGTGAGAGTGGCCCACAATCGCTAGACGTCGTCACGACTTGCCACCAGGCGGGCGGCGTCAATTTGGCGAACTAAATATAAAAAAAAAAAAAAATTGCTAATCGTTACATGGATGAACATGGATTTAATTCAAATAAGATAGAAGTAATAATAATAATAATAATACTAAGATGGACTCAGACAGAACTTGACGCCCTGGATCGAAAAGTCCGTACGCTACTCACTACATACCGAATGCATCATCCGCGTTCATCTGTAATGAGGTTGTACATACCACGGAAGTGTGGGGGCCGAGGCTTCCTTAATGCTAAGACCCTTCACAACCGTGAGGTGTACAATCTCAGGGAATACTTCCTGCGGGTGGACGAGGATTTGCATCGTGATGTTGTCGCAGTAGACAACGGATTGACCCCGCTCGGTTTGGCTAAAGAGAACTGGCGCAAACCTGTTATACTAAGTACCAATGACCGCATGGATGTATGGAAGAGTAAAGAGTTACATGGGCGTTTCTATCAGGCCCTACATGGACGTGATATTGATTTTAAATCATCCGTATCCTGGCTACGATTCGGTAATCTATTTGGAGAAACCGAAGGGTTTGTCTTTGCAATTATGGACGAAGTTATCATGACTAAGAATTACCGGAGATATATTCTGAAGGATGGTACGGTTGACATATGTCAGGCGTGCCACCGTCCTGGAGAGTCCCTTAGACATATTGTCTCTGGTTGTTCTAGTTTGGCTAACGGCGAGTATTTGCATAGGCATAACCAAGTAGCTAGGATTGTCCATCAACAACTTGCTCTGAAGTACAAACTTGTGGATTCAGAAGTACCGTATTACAAGTATGTGCCCGACCCAGTTCTCGAAAATGATCATATCACATTGTACTGGGACCGATCTATTATCACTGACAGGACTATTGTTGCAAATAGGCCTGATATAGTGTTAGTAGATCGGTTAGAGCGCCGTGCAATAATAGTTGATATTACTATTCCGCATGACGGCAATCTCGTGAAAGCCGAAAAAGACAAACAAGTAAAGTACTTGTATTGTACCGATAGTCGTTTCCGTGCATGGACTGATCGCCAAGAGCCTCGACCAACACCTACAGAGGCTCTCGTAAGACAGTTGGGTCAAGGGCCTGATGCAGAAAGCAGTGTTACTCGATACGGCACGCATCGTGAGGAAATTTCCTCTCTCTGGAGCCCTAACCACCCGGTAGCTTGGTCCTTGTACCCGTTGCCGGTGGGTCACAATTTTTTATATTTTTAAATATATTTGCATTTTTTTATGGATTTATTTAAATATGTATTTAAGTTAAATAAAGGAAATAATAATAAAAACTGGCAAATCTGGACATCTGTACATACGTCATTTTCATCAATAATTTTTTTTAAATATTTTTATCTAAAATATCTTCCTCAATTTTTAAAATTCTTACTGATTTCTAAATTATGTCACCAAAAAGTCCATAAATATTATATTCCACAATTTATTACAAGAATACCAAAGTCTGCAAATATGAAGCGAAGTTTTGACAAACGTCAACTATCAAAATATCAGAATGTTACGAGAAAATAAATATTATGAATGATTATGGATAGCGATGATAACAAGAGCCAGGAGTAAAAATGCACAGATAACACCCCCGGACTCATCACTTAGCTCCGCCTCGCAAGCGCTGGACCGCACTCCTGCGACACAGCAGTTTGGGGCCCCGAAGCCTACCAGCTTCGAGTAAGGTCCCCACTACCGGTGGTATTGTGCACCGCATGCGATGGACTTCATCCATCAATGAAAACGTCATGCGGGCATATTATGAGGCTACAGAAGGGGAAACCAACCTGACTGCGTACCGTTCAAGGATGGTCCCTTTGTTTCAGGCTCTTGAACCAACAATGACCGTTGCCGTCCAGCGACTATCGGATCAAGTGCGGGCTATCCAACGATGCAAGTTGTTGGATCAACCTGTGCTTGATCGACTACGCCTGGAAGTGTTATCTAGTCGACCAGCTCCAGCGTCAACGATGCAAGTTGTTGGATCAACCTGTGCTTGATCGACTATGCCTGGAAGTGTTATCAACTCGACCAGCTCCAGCATCAACGAGAGCACCGTCACCACACACGGTTGCAACTAGTGCCACTTTAGTTGATACCGTGCTCGACGTGGGAGATGATACGAGTGATATATCTGTCCAGGTAAGCGAGCAATTAAGGAGTACTTTGGAAGATGTGATCTCTCAGTATAGGTTTGCACCTAATTCTAGACCACGGCTACCACGCTTACCCATGCATAGACGAAATCTGGCGTTGATGGGAGCCCTGAATGCGTTGCTAGCTCCGTACTTACGGACTAGCAATGATTTGCTCGATACCCACTCGATTCTTTACTGTGGAGCTATTACCGCTTGTCGTGTTGCACGCGATAAATTCCCCGGAATTTAACCGTGCACCACGATCGGGTGGTGTGCCCGTATGGTAGGCAAGAATCGAGCGACGTATCGGCACATTTAGGACTCTCATTGCGAAACTTATCTGTTTTAGCCGGGGAAATAGTCGTCCCCGGGTCATGCGTTTCGTGACTCAGGCATTCGCTGGGAACGGTGTTCATCCCCAGCAATACTTAGCCAATGTCACGGAACGTATTGACTTTCTGAAACAGAAAGTGTATGCATGGGCAAGCCGTATCCGTCGTTATAGAGAGCGTGTAAATAGATACTGGCAGAATCGCATCTTCCAAAGTGACCAAAGGAAGGTGTACCGAGAGTGGGGGGGAACTGGACAACGTTTGAGCGATGGACAACTGCCAGATGCTCACACCATGAATCAATTTTGGCGTGACATATGGTCAGTGCCCGTCGAACATTCGGAGGGCGACTGGATCTGTGTCGTCGAGCGTGAATGCAGTATCATCGAACCCATGGAGTCTATTACCATAGACTCCGAAGATATTAGTTGTGCAATTTTGTACGGCCCCGAACTGGAAAAGTCCTGGGCCGGATGGATTGCACAACTTTTGGATAAAGTGGGTTCAGAGCTCGCAAGAACGTTTGGCAACACAGTATCAAGAAGCCCTCGAGTCTGGTTCCTTACCCGCTTTTATGGCCACTGGCATCACCTTCCTGCTCCATAAATCAGGTAGTACCACGGAACCTAAAAAACTATAGACCTATCACTTGCTTACCTACCATCTAGCCTTCATCCTTACATCCATTCTGAGAAGTAAATTAAATTCACACATAATGTCCAACAACATTTTAGATAACGCTCAGAATGGATGTAGGGCTGGGTCACGTGGTACTAAGGAGCTACTCCTTATTGACATGGCCATTAGCCAACAGGTCAAGCGGAGTAGGGGCGCCCTCTCTACTGCCTAGATTGACTACAAGAAGGCCTATGATTCGGTGCCTCATTCATGGCTGAGGAGGATTTTAGAGTTGTATAAAATTAATCCGACTCTTAAATCCTTCTTAGTCTCGTGTATGGGGCAGTGGACCACAGTCCTTCGTCAACCAGGTAGTGGTGGGTACGCCTCTGATTCGCATGACTTGATAAGGATTGAGCGTGGTATATTCCAGGGCGACAGTTTGAGTCCATTGTGGTTTTGTTTAGCACTGAATCCACTTAGCACATTGCTGAAGGATTCAGGGCTAGGCTATCGGTTTCGTAGAGGGGGTGAAGTTATTTCTCACCTGATGTATATGGATGACCTCAAACTATTTACACCGAAGCACCAAGTTTAGTGACATTATTAAAAACTATGGAAGTTTTTAGTAATGCCATTAAGATGGAGTTCGGTGTTGATAAGTGTGCGGTTATGCATGTACAGCGGGGGAAGGTTCACGGTTCACGGAATCTACAACTTCTGAGATAATAACTCTCAGATCTCTCACCGAGACCGAAACATACAAATACCTAGGTATGTCAGAGTCATTGGGTATAGCGGTAGAGGATATTAAGAAATCGGTGAAAGAACGTTTTTTTGGCCGCCTGACAAAAGTTCTTAACAGTTCTTTGTCCGGTAATAACAAAATGCGGGCTTTCAACGGTTGGGTGATACCTTTATTCTTGTACTCCTTTGGCATACTTAGGTGGACTCAAACGGAACTAGACGCCCTGGATAGGCGAGTCCGATATGAGGTCCCCATTGCAATTTGGAGTCTAACGTTATGCCCAGAAAGACAGTGTCATCGACCAATTCTATTATATCATCCCTAACCTTAACACTGGTTTTAACAAGTCTTACATTAGGTAAGGTGAATCTTACACATTTAGTTTTATTTTCGTTTAGTAATAAATTATTAGCACAAAACCAGTAGACTATTCCAGAGAGGGCAATGTTTACATCGTCAAGTTCGCGCTGTCCACGTTTAACTTTAAATATTAAAGAAGTGTCATCAGCAAACAAAACTACCTTGTGGTCGTCTCTTATGAGGTGAGGGGGATCATTAATATATACTAGAAAAAGAAAAGGGCCCAAAATTTAACTCTGCGGTGCCCCCATTGCTACAGGAGAACCAGGTGACTGTTTACCATTGATCACTACTTTCTGGACCCTATCACTTAAGTAAGAATTGATGAAATTCAAGGCCGTCCCCCGGATTCCGTAATGATCAAGTTTCTTAATTAAAGTCTGGTGCTGAACGCAATCGAAGGCCTTAGATAAGTCACAGAATACACCATAAGCATCATATGACTCATCCCAGGCCCTGTATATACACTCTAATAATTTAATTCCGGCATCAGTGGTGGACCGACCACGAGTGAAACCGAATTGTTTTGTATGTAATAGTTTATTAACGTTAAAGTGATTTTGCATTTGATTAAGCATAATTTTTTCAAAAATTTTACTAAATGTAGGTAGTACAGAAATGGGACGGAAATTGGACGGATCTGAAGTACTACCCGATTTAAACAGGGGAATTAATTTACTAGATTTCATTAAATCAGGGAACACACCACTATCAACACAATTATTAAATATTATTACTAGTTCAGGAGCAACCATTTCAATAAAAGAATTTACTAAATACACAGAGATGCCCCAGAGGTCAGCTGTTTTCTTGATAAGTTCTAACACACTTATAAATAACCCTAAAAATGTAATACCTACCTAGATACCTACACATCAATGTTTATATTATAACTCTATTTAATGCATGGTTGCCATGGTAATTAATTATAATTACCATGGCGACCAAAAATTTTGGGCCATGACATCTCAGCATAACATTATCTATTTAATATTGTGGAACATAACATAATATACTAATTTACTCTTACACATACATTTCATGTATGTTACAAGTACTGAATACAAAACTTAATTGAATAAGATATAGGTACTAACCATTTCTGGATTAATGCAGGATCGTAAAATTCGATTCATGACATCCGGTCCGACATAGTGCATTTGAGTAAGAAGACAATTAAAAACGATTACACCACGAATTATATCAAAGTTTAAACGCCACATACGATTTTATTCGAGTGAACTAAAGAATGTTAAAAAATATTATATGATTTATCAATTTATTTAGGTAGCCAAAACAAACGACTACTGGGCATTCTGCTTTGCGAGCGAGGCTATTGTTAATGTGACAGTCAGGAGACCGTTATGGTTACCAAAATAACTTTAACTTCAAATAGATAATATAAGAAAATACGGAGATGAGGTAAAAAAGGTAGCAGAGAGTAAAAACTTTTTTAATTAACTATACAAGAAAAAAAAGATTCAGAAATTTTCTCTCTTGAGCAATTTCCACGCCCGTCAGGTACATAATAAGTCTTTTAAAGTACCTAAAAAAAATCTGCATGCAATTTCTCGTCAAGTGAACTCAGGAACTCATTTCGTTTCTCATTACTTGAAATCCGGTCTCGGTAGTGTGAAGTAGATAAAAAGTATGCGCTAAATAAAAATGTCGTTGTAAAGCACTCATGTAAGGTAAACGGCTATTTACTGTAATATTCCATACTTCCACTTCTCGATAGCGGCATCGACTTTCGCATCAAATGGCAAATTACTTCGTATCATCTTGTGTCACATTTATAAATCGAATGATGGTGACGTACGAAATAATTTATCGATTCTTTAAAGGTTGCTATTAAATTATAAAAGTACATAACTGTATGAATGTCTAATATAGTTTAGGTATACGTATAGGAAGGGTTCCGTAGTTCAAGTCTGAGAACCTGTATAGTTTCGTCATGTACGTCGGTCTGTCCTCGGCTTTCCTTCCAAATAGTTGGTGCTAGAAACATGAAATTTTGGATGGATATGTATATCTACCACGCCGACAAAGTGCTAATATAAAATATAGAAAAATATGTTTTTGGGGTTTTTCAACCCTCACGTAAAGTAAGGAAGACTTTGTTTTCTTGCGTCTGCATTAGCGTGGGGTGTCATTAGAGAGGTATTTTAAAATCATTTACAGGTTTTTTAAGACGATGTTATTATTAAAGTATCTATTTGGAAGATATTCAACTTTTAAGAGCATTTTTTTGTTAAAACATAGCGTCTAACTACGGAAGTTTTTAGTAATGCCATTAAGATGGAGTTCGGTGTTGATAAGTGTGCGGTTATGCATGTACAACGGGGGAAGGTTGTAAATTCACCGAATTTACAACTTTCTGAGATAATAACTCTCAGATCTCTCTCCGAGACCGAAACATACAAATACCTAGGTATGTCAGAGTCATTGGGTATAGCGGTAGAGGATATTAAGAAATCGGTGAAAGAACGTTTTTTTGGTCGCCTGACAAAAGTTCTTAACAGTTCTTTGTCCGGTGGTAACAAAATGCGGGCTTTCAACGGTTGGGTGATACCTTTATTGTTATACTCCTTTGGCATACTTAGGTGGACTCAAACGGAACTAGACGCCCTGGATAGGCGAGTCCGTCAACAACTGACATTGCATCGAATGTTACACCCACGATCTTCTGTCATGAGACTGTACATTCCGCGGAAGTGGGGGGGTCGAGGCTTTTTGAATGCCAAGAACCTCCACAACCGTGAAGTGTGCAGTCTGAGAGATTACTTTCTACAGAACGGGTGTGATATTCATTGCGATGTTGTGATGGTTGACAAGGGCCTAACACCTCTTTCCTTGGCTAACGAGAACTGGCGTAAACCAAAGGTGCTAGGTACTGAAGACCGTAAGGACGTATGGAAGAGTAAGGAGCTACACGGGCGGTTCTACCGGGTCTTAACAGGACCCGACGTAGACCTGCTCGCTTCGGTGAACTGGCTACGTTTTGGGGACCTCTTTGGGGAAACTGAAGGTTTTGCCTGTGCAATTGCAGATGAGGTTATCAAGACGAACAACTATCGGAAATACATCATGAAGGACGGTACGGTCGACATTTGTCGAGCATGCCACCGTCCTGGTGAATCACTTCGCCATATTATTTCCGGTTGTTCGTATCTTGCTAACACCGAGTACTTGCATAGGCACAATCAAGTAGCCAGGATCATCCACCAGCAACTTGCTCTTCAATATGGCCTTATTGAGTTTGAAGTACCATACTATAAGTACACACCAGTGCCAGTTCTTGAGAATGGTCGTGCATTGCTCTACTGGGACCGATCAATCATCACGGACAGGACTATTGTTGCCAATAGGCCCGATATCGTGTTGGTTGATCGGACCCAGCGTCGGGCAGTGCTCGTCGATATCGCCGTCCCGCATGACGAGAATCTCGTGAAGGCAGAGAAGAACAAACTTAGTAAGTACCTCGATCTGTCCTTCGAGATAACCGCCATGTGGAACGTAGACTCGACGATCATTGTCCCGATGGTCGTTTCGGCAAACGGACTAATAGCTAAGAGTTTCGATCAACACCTCAAGAGACTCTCGTTAGATTGTTGGATCAAGAGTCAGATTCAGAAGGCTGTTATCCTCGACACGTGCCGTATTGTTAGGAGGTTTCTCAGTCTGTAGCCTCCACCGCCGGTAGTTTGGGTCCTACTCCGCTAATGGTGGGACACTATTTTTTATATTTTTAAATGTATTTGTGTTTTTTATAAATCTATTTAAAAATGTATAAAATAAGAATGTTATTGAATAAACGAAATAATAATAATAATAATATAATATAAACTGGCAACTCTGAACGTCTCATACATCATTTTCATTCTTAAAATATTTTAATATTTTTATTTATATATTATTACCTAAATTTATACAATTACTTCAGATTTCATAATAATATCAGCAAAAAGTCAATACATAAAGGATTTTATAATATTTTAGAACTTTAGAACAATAAACATAGTCTACGAAATATGCAACGAAGATTTGACACATGTCACTCAATGAATTCAAAAATATCAACATCACATTCAATATTATGGCCAAACAATATGAAGTGATTGTGAGATGCAAACAAGAGCCAGAAGCAGAAATGCGCAAATAACACCCCCGGACTCGTCACTAAACTCCGCCTCGCAGGCACCGGACCGCACATCGCTGACACAGGTGCTCGCTGAGGCGTCGAGCTCTTCCAGTGACGAGTATTTCTCTCCGCCGTCGTCGCCAACACCTGTACGCCGGCGAGGGAGAGGCCGGCCGCCGAGCAGTTTGGGGCCCCGAAGCCTACCAGCTTCGAGTAGGGTCCCCACTACCGGTGGTATTGTGCACCGCATGCGATGGACTTCATCCATCAATGAAAACGTTATGCGGGCATATTATGAGGCTACAGATGGGGAAACCAACCTGACTGCGTATCGTTCAAGGATGCTTCCTTTGTTTCAGGCTCTTGAACCAACAATTACCGTTGCCATCCAACGACTATCGGATCAAGTGCGGGCTATCCAACGATGTAAGTTGTTGGATCAATCTGTGCTTGATCGACTACGCCTGGAAGTATTATCTACTCGTACAGCTCCAGTGTCAACGAGAGCACCGTCACCTGTGACACAGACGGTTGCTACAAGTGCGACGTTAGCGGAACCCGCACTCGACGCAGGAAATGATACGAGTGATACGTCTATCCAGGTAAGCGAGCAATTGAGGAGTACTTTGGAAGATGTGATCTCGCAGTATAGGTTTATACCTAATTCTAGACCGCGGCTACCACGCTTGCCAATGCATAAGCGAAATCTGGCGTTGATGGGAGCCCTAAATGCATTGCTAGAACCGTACTTACGGACTAGTAGTGATTTGCTTGATACTCACTCGATTCTTTACTGTGGAGCGATTGCCGCTTGTCGTGTTGCACGCGTTAAATTCCCTGAAGTTAACCGTGCACCACGACCGGATGGTGTTCCCGTATGGCAGGCAAGAATCGAGCGACGTATCGGCACATTTAGGACTCTCATTGCAAAGCTTATCTCTTTCAGCCGGGGAAATAGTCGTCCCCGGGTCATGCGTTTCGTGACTCAGGCATTTGCTGGGACCGGTATTCGTCCCCAGCAATACTTAGCCAATGTCACGGAACGTATTGACTTTCTGAAACAGAAGGTGTATGCATGGGCAAGCCGTATCCGTCGTTATAGAGAGCGTGTAAATAGATACTGGCAGAATCGCATCTTCCAAAGTGACCAAAGGAAGGTGTACCGAGAGTGGGAGGGAACTGGACAACGTTTGAGCGACGGACAACTGCCAGATGCTCACACCATGAATCAATTTTGGCGTGACATATGGTCGGTACCCGTCGAACATTCGGAGGGCGACTGGATCCGTGTCGTCGAGCGTGAATGCAGTATCATCGAACCCATGGAGTCTATTACCATAGACTCCGAAGACGTTAGTTGTGCAATTCGTACGACCCCGAACTGGAAAAGTCCTGGGCCGGATGGATTGCACAACTTTTGGATAAAGTGGGTTCAGAGTTCGCATGAACGCTTGGCAACACAGTATCAAGAAGCCCTTGAGTCTGGTTCCTTACCCGCTTTCATGACCACTGGCATCACCTTCCTGCTCCACAAATCAGGTAGTACCACGGAACCTAAAAACTATAGACCCATCACTTGCTTACCTACCATCTACAAGCTCCTTACATCTATTCTGAGAAGTAAAATAAACTCGCACATAGTATCTAATAATATCTTAGATAACGCTCAGAATGGATGTAGGGCTGGGTCTCGTGGTACTAAGGAGCTACTCCTCATTGATATGGCCATTAGCCAACAAGTCAAGCGGAGTAGGGGCGTCCTCTCTACTGCCTGGATTGACTACAAGAAGGCCTATGATTCGGTGCCTCATTCATGGCTGAGGAGGATTTTAGAGTTGTATAAAATTAATCCGACTCTTAAATCCTTCTTAGTCTCGTGTATGGGGCAGTGGACCACAGTCCTTCGTCAACCAGGTAGTGGTGGGCACGCCTCTGACCCGCAAGGTTTGATAAGGATCGAGCGTGGTATATTCCAGGGCGACAGTTTGAGTCCATTGTGGTTTTGTTTAGCACTGAATCCACTTAGCACATTGCTGAAGGATTCAGGGCTAGGCTATCGGTTTCGTAGAGGGGGTGAGGTTATATCTCACCTGATGTACATGGATGACCTCAAACTGTTCACATTGAAGCACCAAGATTTAGTGACATTATTAAAAACTACGGAAGTTTTTAGTAATGCCATTAAGATGGAGTTCGGTGTTGATAAGTGTGCGGTTATGCATGTACAACGGGGGAAGGTTGTAAATTCACCGAATTTACAACTTTCTGAGATAATAACTCTCAGATCTCTCTCCGAGACCGAAACATACAAATACCTAGGTATGTTAGAGTCATTGGGTATAGCGGTAGAGGATATTAAGAAATCGGTGAAAGAACGTTTTTTTGGCCGCCTGACAAAAGTTCTTAACAGTTCTTTGTCCGGTGGTAACAAAATGCGGGCTTTCAACGGTTGGGTGATACCTTTATTGTTATACTCCTTTGGCATACTTAGGTGGACTCAAACGGAACTAGACGCCCTGGATAGGCGAGTCCGTCAACAACTGACATTGCATCGAATGTTACACCCACGATCTTCTGTCATGAGACTGTACATTCCGCGGAAGTGGGGGGGTCGAGGCTTTTTGAATGCCAAGAACCTCCACAACCGTGAAGTGTGCAGTCTGAGAAATTACTTTCTACAGAACGGGTGCGACATTCATTGCGATGTCGTGATGGTTGACAAGGGCCTAACACCTCTTTCCTTGGCTAACCAAAGGTGCTAGGTACTGAAGACCGTAGGGACGTATGGAAGAGTAAGGAGCTACACGGGCGGTTCTACCGGGTCTTAACAGGACCCGACGTAGACCTGCTCGCTTCGGTGAACTGGCTACGTTTTGGGGACCTCTTTGGGGAAACTGAAGGTTTTGCCTGTGCAATTGCAGATGAGGTTATCAAGACGAACAACTATCGGAAATACATCATGAAGGACGGTACGGTCGACATTTGTCGAGCATGCCACCGTCCTGGTGAATCACTTCGCCATATTATTTCCGGTTGTTCGTATCTAGCTAACACCGAGTACTTACATAGGCACAATCAAGTAGCCAGGATCATCCACCAGCAACTTGCTCTTCAATATGGCCTTATTGAGTTTGAAGTACCGTACTATAAGTACACACCAGTGCCAGTTCTTGAGAATGGTCGTGCAATGCTCTACTGGGACCGATCAATCATCACGGATAGGACTATTGTTGCCAATAGGCCCGATATCGTGTTGGTTGATCGGACCCAGCGTCGGGCAGTGCTCGTCGATATCGCCGTCCCGCATGATGAGAATCTCGTGAAGGCAGAGAAGGACAAACTTAGTAAGTACCTCGATCTGTCCTTCGAGATAACCGCCATGTGGGACGTAGACTCGACGATCATTGTCCCGGTGGTCGTTTCGGCAAACGGATTAATAGCGAAGAGTCTCGATCAACATCTCAAGAGACTCTCGTTAGATTGTTGGATCAAGAATCAGATTCAGAAGGCTGTTATCCTCGACACGTGCCGTATTGTTAGGAGGTTTCTTAGTCTGTAGCCTCCACCACCGGTAGTTTGGGTCCTACTCCGCTACTGGTGGGTCACTATTTTTTATATTTTTAAATGTATTTGTGTTTTTTATAAATGTATTTAAAAATGTATAAAATAAGAATAGAAATGAATAAACGATATAATAATAATAATAATAACAAAATAATAACCTGGCAACACTGCTACAAAACAGTCACATTTTTTTCTTGAGGAGCATTTATTAAAATATTTTACCTTTAATCTACAATAATACAAAAATATCATTCAAAACATAATAAAAGTACAAATATATATCTATTACAAAAAAAATCAGCATGAAGAAATCCGGAAAAAACACAAAAACATATATTTTATAAATTATAGTACACTTTGACACATTATGTCAGTGTAACAAACTGAAAATGATAATACGAAAATAAGATGAAAATCAAGAAAAAATATAATGTTGACAAGAGCCGGCGCCAAAAAAGCACATTTACCAACCCCGGACTTGTCGCACAGCTCCGCCTTACAGTCGTCGACAACTGTGACTACTGGTGAGGCGTCGAGCTCAAGCAGCGACGAGTTTTTCTCTCCGCCGACGTCGCCTCTACCTGTACGTCGGCAGGGGAGAGGCCGGCCACCGACTGGCTTGGGACCCCGAGGCCCTCCGGCTTCGATTACGGACCCCGCTACCGGTGGTAATGTGCACCGCATTCGATGGAACTTCGGTATGAATGAAAACGTGATGCGGGCATATTTTGTGGCTACAGAGGGGGGAACTAACCTCACTGCGTACCGTGTTCGCATGCTACCTCTGTTTCAGGTACTTGAACCAGATGTCAACGTATCGGCACAACGCTTATCGGATCAGGTGCGCGCCATACAACGCTGTCACCTGTTGGATGACGCTACACTTGAGAGGCTACGCTTAGAAGTGTGTAGTGGTATCACGCCTTCTTCATTGCAATCATTACCTGTGCCATTACAAAGTAACCGTAATGAAATAACGCAAGAAAACATCATCTCACATGTTGGTGAAGAAGTGAGTGATGCTGCTATACCTGTAAGTACTCAATACAATGAGGAATTAAGGAGCGCTTTGGAGCGAGCGATTGGTGAGTTTCAATCTGTCCCTATTGAGTGTAGACCGCGGCTTCCGCGTTTGCCCACACATAAAAATAATGTGGCGCTAGTGTGTGCCCTAGACTCGATGTTAACATCGTTTTTTAACAACTGCAGAAACATTACTGATGCCCATTCCATTCTGTACTGTGCAGCTGTTGCAGTATGTCGAATAGCTGGTGTTAAATTTTTTAAACAAGAAACAGCTATTCGACCAAAGCCTGCTGTACCAGCTTGGCAGTGCAGAATTGAGCGGCGCATCAACGAGGCTAGGGTGCTCATTGGCAAGCTACACTGCTTCAGGACGGGCAATACACGCCCGAGAGTCATGCGCTTTGTGACCCGTGCATTCGTGGGAACTAATATTAGGCCCTGTGAATACTCTGTTCGGGTCACAGAGCGCATCGATTACCTGAAGCAGAAAGTTTATGCGTGGGCGAACCGCATAAGGCGGTACAAAAAAAGAGTGGACAGATACACTCAGAATCGCTTGTTCCAAAAAAATGAGAGGTGGGTATATAGAGGGTGGGAGCGACCTAACTCGGATGTGACTGATGGGAGTCTACCTGATGCTGTTTCTACAGTTAACTTCTGGAAAAGCATCTGGTCGACGCCCGTCAGTCATACACAGGATGCGTGGATTAGGGATGTTGAGCGGGCGTGTGAACCAATTCCAGCTATGGAACCTATAACCATATCTGAAGAAGATATTGGTTGTGCAGTTCGTTCGTTGCCAAATTGGAAATCTGCTGGACCGGACGGACTGCACAACTTTTGGTTAAAATGGTTCCGTAGCTCACACGCTTGCTTGGCATCTTGCTTCCAGTCATCCCTTGAGTCAGCGTCGCTTCCAGCTTTTATGACTACCGGACTAACCCACCTCCTATACAAGTCTGGTAGTACCACAGCCCCCAAAAATTATAGACCTATAACTTGTCTACCTACTATATACAAACTTTTTACATCCATCCTGAGAGTAAAAATATATTCACATGTACAAAACAATAACATCTTGTCAATCTCTCAGAATGGATGTAAAAGTGGGGCACGTGGTACGAAAGAGCTCCTTATTATTGACATGGCTGTTTGCCAGCAGGTACGCCGCAACCGAAAGAACCTTGCGACATGCTGGATTGACTATAAGAAAGCGTACGATTCTGTGCCTCATACATGGCTTCGGAGGGTGCTAGAGCTGTATAAAGTTGATGCAACTCTATGCACCTTTTTGGGGTCATGTATGAGACAATGGAGTACGGTTCTTGTTTATCCAGGGTGTCGTCAGGTTCTAGGAGGTGGTGTACCAATAGGGATTGAGAGAGGTATATTCCAGGGTGATAGTCTGAGTCCGTTGTGGTTTTGTCTAGCACTGAATCCTCTCAGTACGTTACTAGAGGGTTCAGGGTTAGGCTATCGGATGCGCAGAGGGGGTCAAATTTTGTCCCACCTTTTTTACATGGATGACCTAAAGTTATTTGCCCCTAATGGCCCCGATTTGATGGCTTTGCTAAAAGTTACTGAAACTTTTAGTAAGGCCATCAGTATGGAGTTTGGGGTAGATAAGTGTGCGGTCATGCATGTAAAAAGGGGCGGGATTGTGGAATCTGAAGGAGTCAATCTTTCAGATTTCACACGATTTGGGTCACTCTCCGCAACCGAAACCTACAAATATCTAGGTATGTCTCAAGCTCTGTGTATTGCTGAGACTGACATGAAACAGAAGTTGCAGGATCGTTTCTTTGGCCGCCTAAAAAAAATACTGAAAAGTCTTTTATCAGGCGGTAACAAGGTGCGTGCTGTCAACGGCTGGGCCATGCCAGTCTTAGTTTACTCTTTTGGCATACTTAGATGGACTCAGACGGAGTTAGAAGCTCTGGATAGGAAGGTGCGTTGTCTATTGACTTCATATCGAATACACCACCCACGTTCGTCAGTAATGAGGTTGTATATACCACGGAAATGTGGGGGTCGAGGATTTTTAAATGCCAAGACTCTCCATAACCGTGAGATATGCAACCTTAGAGACTATTTCCTACAGGTGGACGTGGATGTACATCGAGATGTTGTGGCAATAGACCACGGACTGACCCCGCTGTCCCTTGCGAAAGAGAACTGGCGCAAACCTGTAATATTAAGTGTATCTGATCGGAAGGAAATATGGAAGAGCAAGGAACTACATGGTCGATTTTATCGGGCTCTAAATGGACCCGATGTTGATTCAATAGCATCGGTATCCTGGTTACGATTTGGTGATCTCTTCGGAGAAACTGAGGGTTTTATCTGTGCAATCACTGACGAAGTCGTGATGACGAATAACTATCGGAGATTTATTGTCAAAGATGGGACGCTAGACATTTGTCGGGCATGTCATCGTCCCGGAGAATCTTTAAGACATATTATCTCTGGTTGTTCCCGTCTTGCGAACGGTGAGTATTTGCACAGACACAACCAAGTAGCCAGGATTATCCACCAGCAACTTGCTTTAAAGTATAACCTTGTCGACGTGGAGGTACCTTATTACAAGTATGTGCCCGACCCAGTTCTTGAGAACGGTCATGTCACATTGTATTGGGATCGATCTATTATCACTGATAGGACTGTTATAGCTAACAGACCTGATATAGTGATAATGGATCGATTAAAGCGCCTTGCAGTAATTGTCGATATCACTGTGCCACATGACGAGAATCTCGTGAAAGCAGAAAAAGATAAGCAAATGAAATATTTAGACCTAGCTCACGAGATTGTTGACATGTGGGATGTTGATTCGGCGATTATTGTTCCGATAGTCGTATCTGCGCATGGTCTAATAGCCAAGAGCCTCGACCTCCACCTACAGAGGCTCGCGTTAGGCAGCTGGGTCAAGGGCTTGATGCAGAAGGCGGTTCTGTTGAATACGGCTCGTATTGTGCGGAAGTTCCTGTCTCTGGAGCCCTAACCACCGGTAGCTTGGTCCCTGTACCCGATGCCGGTGGGTTACTGTTTTTTATATTTTTAAATGTATTTTTTATAAATCTATTTAAAAATGTAATAAATATGTGTTAAGTGTTAATAAAGAGAATAATAATAACCTGGCAACACTGCTACAAAACAGTCACATTTTTTTCTTGAGGAGCATTTACTAAAATATTTTACCTTTAATCTACAATAATACAAAAATATCATTCAAAACATAATAAAAGTACAAATATATATCTATAACAAAAAAATCAGCATGAAGAAAATCCGGAAAAAACACAAACAAATATTTTATAAATTATAGTACACTTTGACACATTATGTCAGTGTAACAAACTGAAAATGATAATATGAAAATAAGATGATAATCAAGAAAAAATATAATGTTGACCAGAGCTGGCGCCAAAAAAGCACAATTACCAACCCCGGACTTGTCGCACAGCTCCGCCTTACAGTCGTCGACAACTGTGACTACTGGTGAGGCGTCGAGCTCAAGCAGCGACGAGTTTTTCTCTCCGCCGACGTCGCCTCTACCTGTACGTCGGCAGGGGAGAGGCCGGCCACCGACTGGCTTGGGACCCCGAGGCCCTCCGGCTTCGATTACGGACCCCGCTACCGGTGGTAATGTGCACCGCATTCGATGGAACTTCGGTATGAATGAAAACGTGATGCGGGCATATTTTGTGGCTACAGAGGGGGGAACTAACCTCACTGCGTACCGTGTTCGCATGCTACCTCTGTTTCAGGTACTTGAACCAGATGTCAACGTATCGGCACAACGCCTATCGGATCAGGTGCGCGCCATACAACGCTGTCACCTGTTGGATGACGCTACACTTGAAAGGCTACGCTTAGAAGTGTGTAGTGGTATCACGCCTTCTTCATTGCAACCATTACCTGTGCCATTACAAAGTAACCGTAATGAAAGAACGCAAGAAAACATCATCTCACATGTTGGTGAAGAAGTGAGTGATGCTGCTATACCTGTAAGTACTCAATACAATGAGGAATTAAGGAGCGCTTTGGAGCGAGCGATTGGTGAGTTTCAATCTGTCCCTATTGAGTGTAGACCGCGGCTTCCGCGTTTGCCCACACATAAAAAAAACGTGGCGCTAGTGTGTGCCCTAGACTCGATGTTAACATCGTTTTTTAACAACTGCAGAAACATTACTGATGCCCATTCCATTCTGTACTGTGCAGCTGTTGCAGTATGTCGAATAGCTGGTGTTAAATTTTTTAAACAAGAAACAGCTATTCGACCAAAGCCTGCTGTACCAGCTTGGCAGTGCAGAATTGAACGGCGCATCAACGAGGCTAGGGTGCTCATTGGCAAGCTACACTGCTTCAGGACGGGCAATACACGCCCGAGAGTCATGCGCTTTGTGACCCGTGCATTCGTGGGAACTAATATTAGGCCCTGTGAATACTCTGTTCGGGTCACAGAGCGCATCGATTACCTGAAGCAGAAAGTTTATGCGTGGGCGAACCGCATAAGGCGGTACAAAAAAAGAGTTGACAGATACACTCAGAATCGCTTGTTCCAAAAAAATGAGAGGTGGGTATATAGAGGGTGGGAGCGACCTAACTCGGATGTGACTGATGGGAGTCTACCTGATGCTGTTTCTACAGTTAACTTCTGGAAAAGCATCTGGTCGACGCCCGTCAGTCATACACAGGATGCGTGGATTAGGGATGTTGAGCGGGCGTGTGAACCAATTCCAGCTATGGAACCTATAACCATATCTGAAGAAGATATTGGTTGTGCAGTTCGTTCGTTGCCAAATTGGAAATCTGCTGGACCGGACGGACTGCACAACTTTTGGTTAAAATGGTTCCGTAGGTCACACGCTTGCTTGGCATCTTGCTTCCAGTCATCCCTTGAGTCATCGTCGCTTCCAGCTTTTATGACTACCGGAGTAACCCACCTCCTATACAAATCTGGTAGTACCACAGACCCCAAAAATTATAGACCTATAACTTGTCTACCTACCATATACAAACTTTTTACATCCATCCTGAGAGTAAAAATATATTCACATGTACAAAACAATAACATCTTATCAATCTCTCAGAATGGATGTAAAAGTGGGGCACGTGGTACGAAAGAGCTCCTTATTATTGACATGGCTGTTTGCCAGCAGGTACGCCGCAACCGAAAGAACCTTGCGACATGCTGGATTGACTATAAGAAAGCGTACGATTCTGTGCCTCATACATGGCTTCGGAGGGTGCTAGAGCTGTATAAAGTTGATGCAACTCTATGCACCTTTTTGGGGTCATGTATGAGACAATGGAGTACGGTTCTTGTTTATCCAGGGTGTCGTCAGGTTCTAGGAGGTGGTGTACCAATAGGGATTGAGAGAGGTATTTTCCAGGGTGATAGTCTGAGTCCGTTGTGGTTTTGTCTAGCACTAAATCCTCTCAGTACGTTACTAGAGGGTTCAGGGTTAGGCTATCGGATGCGCAGAGGGGGTCAAATTTTGTCCCACCTTTTTTACATGGATGACCTAAAGTTATTTGCCCCTAATGGCCCCGATTTGATGGCTTTGCTAAAAGTTACTGAAACTTTTAGTAAGGCCATCAGTATGGAGTTTGGGGTAGATAAGTGTGCGGTCATGCATGTAAAAAGGGGCGGGATTGTGGAATCTGAAGGAGTCAATCTTTCAGATTTCACACGATTTGGGTCGCTCTCCGCAACCGAAACCTACAAATATCTAGGTATGTCTCAAGCTCTGTGTATTGCTGAGACTGACATGAAACAGAAGTTGCAGGATCGTTTCTTTGGCCGCCTGAAAAAAATACTGAAAAGTCTTTTATCAGGCGGTAACAAGGTGCGTGCTGTCAACGGCTGGGCCATGCCAGTCTTAGTTTACTCTTTTGGCATACTTAGATGGACTCAGACGGAGTTAGAAGCTCTGGATAGGAAGGTGCGTTGTCTATTGACTTCATATCGAATACACCACCCACGTTCGTCAGTAATGAGGTTGTATATACCACGGAAATGTGGGGGTCGAGGATTTTTAAATGCCAAGACTCTCCATAACCGTGAGATATGCAACCTTAGAGAGTATTTCCTACAGGTGGACGTGGATGTGCATCGAGATGTTGTGGCAATAGACAACGGACTGACCCCGCTGTCCCTTGCGAAAGAGAACTGGCGCAAACCTGTAATATTAAGTGTATCTGATCGGAAGGAAATATGGAAGAGCAAGGAACTGCATGGTCGATTTTATCGGGCTCTAAATGGGCCCGATGTTGATTCAATAGCATCGGTATCCTGGTTACGATTTGGTGATCTCTTCGGAGAAACTGAGGGTTTTATCTGTGCAATCACTGACGAAGTCGTGATGACGAATAACTATCGGAGATTTATTGTCAAAGATGGGACGCTAGACATCTGTCGGGCATGTCATCGTCCCGGAGAATCTTTAAGACATATTATCTCTGGTTGTTCCCGTCTTGCGAACGGTGAGTATTTGCACAGACACAACCAAGTAGCCAGGATAATCCACCAGCAACTTACTCTAAAGTATAATCTTGTCGACGTGGAGGTACCTTATTACAAGTATGTGCCCGACCCAGTTCTTGAGAACGGTCATGTCACATTGTATTGGGATCGATCTATTATCACTGATAGGACTGTTATAGCTAACAGACCTGATATAGTGATAATGGATCGATTAAAGCGCCTTGCAGTAATTGTCGATATCACTGTGCCACATGACGAGAATCTCGTGAAAGCAGAAAAAGATAAACAAATTAAATATTTAGACCTAGCTCACGAGATTGTCGACATGTGGGATGTGGATTCGGCGATTATTGTTCCGATAGTCGTATCTGCGCATGGTCTAATAGCCAAGAGCCTCGACCTCCACCTACAGAGGCTCGCGTTAGGCAGCTGGATCAAGGGCTTGATGCAGAAGGCGGTTCTGTTGAATACGGCCCGTATTGTGCGGAAGTTCCTGTCTTTGGAGCCCTAACCACCGGTAGCTTGGTCCCTGTACCCGATGCCGGTGGGTTACTGTTTTTTATATTTTTAAATGTATTTTTTTATAAATCTATTTAAAAATGTAATAAATATGTGTTAAGTGTTAATAAAGAGAATAATAATAATAATAATGAAGAAGAAAATAATTGTTTATCTTTATAATTTTTAAATGTATTTGTTTTTTTTTTTTATAAATGTATTTAAAAATGTATAAAATAAGAATGTAAAGGAATAAACGAAATAATAATACCCCCGGACTCATCACTTAGCTCCGCCTCGCAAGCGCTGGACCGCACTCCTGCGACACAAGTGCTTGCTGAGGCGTCGAGTTCATCGTCAAGTGATGAGTATTTTTCCCCGCTGACGTCGCCAACACCTGTACGCCGGCGAGGGAGAGGCCGGCCGCCGAGTAGTTTGGGGCCCCGAAGCCTACCAGCTTCGAGTAGGGTCCCCACTACCGGTGGTATTGTGCACCGCATGCGATGGACTTCATCCATCAATGAAAACGTCATGCGGGCATATTATGAGGCTACAGAAGGGGAAACCAACCTGACTGCGTACCGTTCAAGGATGCTTCCTTTGTTTCAGGCTCTTGAACCAACAATGACCGTTGCCGTCCAGCGACTATCGGATCAAGTGCGGGCTATCCAACGATGCAAGTTGTTGGATCAACCTGTGCTTGATCGACTACGCCTGGAAGTGTTATCTACTCGACCAGCTCCAGCGTCAACGAGAGCACCGTCACCTGCTACACACACGGTTGCAACTAGTGCCACTTTAGTTGATACCGTGCTCGACGTGGGAGATGATACGAGTGATATATCTGTCCAGGTAAGCGAGCAATTAAGGAGTACTTTAGAAGATGTGATCTCTCAGTATAGGTTTGCACCTAATTCTAGACCACGGCTACCACGCTTACCCATGCATAGACGAAATCTGGCGTTGCTGGGAGCCCTGAATGCGTTGCTAGCTCCGTACTTACGGACTAGCAATGATTTGTTCGATACCCACTCGATTCTTTACTGTGGAGCTATTACCGCTTGTCGTGTTGCACGCGTTAAATTCCCTGAATTTAACCGTGCACCACGATCGGGTGGTGTGCCCGTATGGCAGGCAAGAATCGAGCGACGTATCGGCACATTTAGGACTCTCATTGCGAAGCTTATCTGTTTTAGCCGGGGAAATAGTCGTCCCCGGGTCATGCGTTTCGTGAGTCAGGCATTCGCTGGGACCGGTATTCGTCTCCAGCAATACTTAACCAATGTCACGGAACGTATTGACTTTCTGAAACAGAAAGTGTATGCATGGGCAAGCCGTATCCGTCGTTATAGAGAGCGTGTAAATAGATACTGGCAGAATCGCATCTTCCAAAGTGACCAAAGGAAGGTGTATCGAGAGTGGGAGGGAACTGGACAACGTTTGAGCGACGGACAACTGCCAGATGCTCACACCATGAATCAATTTTGGCGTGACATATGGTCGGTGCCCGTCGAACATTCGGAGGGCGACTGGATCCGTGTCGTCGAGCGTGAATGCAGTATCATCGAACCCATGGAGTCTATTACCATAGACTCCGAAGATGTTAGTTGTGCAATTCGTAAGGCCCCGAACTGGAAAAGTCCTGGGCCGGATGGATTGCACAACTTTTGGATAAAGTGGGTTCAGAGCTCGCATGAACGCTTGGCAACACAGTATCAAGAAGCCCTCGAGTCTGGTTCCTTACCCGCTTTTATGACCACTGGCATCACCTTCCTGCTCCATAAATCAGGTAGTACCACGGAACCTAAAAACTATAGACCTATCACTTGCTTACCTACCATCTACAAGCTCCTTACATCCATTCTGAGAAGTAAATTAAATTCACACATAATGTCTAACAATATTTTATATAACGCTCAGAATGGATGTAGGGCTGGGTCACGTGGTACTAAGGAGCTACTCCTTATTGACATGGCCATTAGCCAACAGGTCAAGTGGAGTAGGGGCGCCCTCTCTACTGCCTGGATTGACTACAAGAAGGCCTATGATTCGGTGCCTCATTCATGGCTGAGGAGGATTTTAGAGTTGTATAAAATTAATCCGACTCTTAAATCCTTCTTAGTCTCGTGTATGGGGCAGTGGACCACAGTCCTTCGTCAACCAGGTAGTGGTGGGTACGCCTCTGATTCGCATGACTTGATAAGGATTGAGCGTGGTTTTTTTTTTTTTTTTTTTTTTTTTTTTTTTTTTTTTTTTTTTTTTTTTTTTTTTTGGTTCGCCAAATTGACGCCGCCCGCCTGGTGGTAAGTCGTGACGACGTCTAGCGATTGTGGGCCACTCTCACAGCACACATTACTATTGAGAGTGGCCCTCAACTTGACGACCTACTGATGTGCCTCTTCACGCTCCGCTTAAAGAACCCAGGATTATATGTGGGAGGAAACACGTGCACAGGCAGGGCGTTCCAGGCCACTATCGTTCGGCAGAGAAACGAACGTTTAAAACGTTCGGTTCTCGCGAACATGCTATCCACTGTGTGGGGGTGGCATCTCTGCCCGGCACGTTAAATTAATTGAATAAACGAAATAATAATAATAATAATAACTGGCAACTCTGAACGTCTCATACATCATTTTCATTCTTAAAATATTTTAATATTTTTATTTATATATTATTACCTAAATTTATACAATTACTTCAGATTTCATAATAATATCAGCAAAAAGTCAATACATAAAGGATTTTATAATATTTTACAACTTTAGAACAATAAACATAGTCTACAAAATATGCAACGAAGATTTGACACATGTCATTCAATGAATTCAAAAATATCAACATCACATTCAATATTATGGCCAAACAATATGAAGTGATTGTGAGATGCAAACAAGAGCCAGAAGCAGAAATGCGCAAATAACACCCCCGGACTCGTCACTAAACTCCGCCTCGCAGGCACCGGACCGCACATCGCTGACACAGGTGCTCGCTGAGGCGTCGAGCTCTTCAAGTGACGAGTATTTCTCTCCGCCGACGTCGCCAACACCTGTACGCCGGCGAGGGAGAGGCCGGCCACCGAGCAGTTTGGGGCCCCGAAGCCTACCAGCTTCGAGTAGGGTCCCCACTACCGGTGGTATTGTGCACCGCATGCGATGGACTTCATCCATCAATGAAAACGTCATGCGGGCATATTATGAGGCTACAGAAGGGGAAACCAACCTGACTGCGTACCGTTCAAGGATGCTTCCTTTGTTTCAGGCTCTTGAACCAACAATGACCGTTGCCGTCCAGCGACTATCGGATCAAGTGCGGGCTATCCAACGATGCAAGTTGTTGGATCAACCTGTGCTTGATCGACTACGCCTGGAAGTGTTATCTACTCGACCAGCTCCAGCGTCAACGAGAGCACCGTCACCTGCTACACACACGGTTGCAACTAGTGCCACTTTAGTTGATACCGTGCTCGACGTGGGAGATGACACGAGTGATATATCTGTCCAGGTAAGCGAGCAATTAAGGAGTACTTTAGAAGATGTGATCTCTCAATATAGGTTTGCACCTAATTCTAGACCACGGCTACCACGCTTACCCATGCATTGACGAAATCTGGCGTTGATGGGAGCCCTGAATGCGTTGCTAGCTCCGTACTTACGGACTAGCAATGATTTGCTCGATACCCACTCGATTCTTTACTGTGGAGCTATTACCGCTTGTCGTGTTGCACGCGTTAAATTCCCTGAATTTAACCGTGCACCACGATCGGGTGGTGTGCCCGTATGGCAGGCAAGAATCGAGCGACGTATCGGCACATTTAGGACTCTCATTGCGAAGCTTATCTGTTTTAGCCGGGGAAATAGTCGTCCCCGGGTCATGCGTTTCGTGAGTCAGGCATTCGCTGGGACCGGTATTCGTCCCCAGCAATACTTAACCAATGTCACGGAACGTATTGACTTTCTGAAACAGAAAGTGTATGCATGGGCAAGCCGTATCCGTCGTTATAGAGAGCGTGTAAATAGATACTGGCAGAATCGCATCTTCCAAAGTGACCAAAGGAAGGTGTACCGAGAGTGGGAGGGAACTGGACAACGTTTGAGCGACGGACAACTGCCAGATGCTCACACCATGAATCAATTTTGGCGTGACATATGGTCGGTGCCCGTCGAACATTCGGAGGGCGACTGGATCCGTGTCGTCGAGCGTGAATGCAGTATCATCGAACCCATGGAGTCTATTACCATAGACTCCGAAGATGTTAGTTGTGCAATTCGTAAGGCCCCGAACTGGAAAAGTCCTGGGCCGGATGGATTGCACAACTTTTGGATAAAGTGGGTTCAGAGCTCGCATGAACGCTTGGCAACACAGTATCAAGAAGCCCTCGAGTCTGGTTCCTTACCCGCTTTTATGACCACTGGCATCACCTTCCTGCTCCATAAATCAGGTAGTACCATGGAACCTAAAAACTATAGACCTATCACTTGCTTACCTACCATCTACAAGCTCCTTACATCCATTCTGAGAAGTAAATTAAATTCACACATAATGTCTAACAATATTTTATATAACGCTCAGAATGGATGTAGGGCTGGGTCACGTGGTACTAAGGAGCTACTCCTTATTGACATGGCCATTAGCCAACAGGTCAAGCGGAGTAGGGGCGCCCTCTCTACTGCCTGGATTGACTACAAGAAGGCCTATGATTCGGTGCCTCATTCATGGCTGAGGAGGATTTTAGAGTTGTATAAAATTAATCCGACTCTTAAATCCTTCTTAGTCTCGTGTATGGGGCAGTGGACCACAGTCCTTCGTAAACCAGGTAGTGGTGGGTACGCCTCTGATTCGCATGACTTGATAAGGATTGAGCGTGGTATATTCCAGGGCGACAGTTTGAGTCCATTGTGGTTTTGTTTAGCACTGAATCCACTTAGCACATTGCTGAAGGATTCAGGGCTAGGCTATCGGTTTCGTAGAGGGGGTGAGGTTATTTCTCACCTGATGTATATGGATGACCTCAAACTATTCACACCGAAGCACCAAGATTTAGTGACATTATTAAAAACTACGGAAGTTTTTAGTAATGCCATTAAAATTGAGTTCGGTGTTGATAAGTGTGCGGTTATGCATGTACAGCGGGGGAAGGTTGTAAATTCACCGAATCTACAACTTTCTGAGATAATAACTCTCAGATCTCTCACCGAGACCGAAACATACAAATACCTAGGTATGTCAGAGTCATTGGGTATAGCGGTAGAGGATATTAAGAAATCGGTGAAAGAACGTTTTTTTGGCCGCCTGACAAAAGTTCTTAACAGTTCTTTGTCCGGTGGTAACAAAATGCGGGCTTTCAACGGTTGGGTGATACCTTTATTGTTGTACTCCTTTGGCATACTTAGGTGGACTCAAACGGAACTAGACGCCCTGGATAGGCGAGTCCGTCAACAACTGACATTGCATCGAATGTTACACCCACGATCGTCTGTCATGAGACTGTACATTCCACGGAAGTGGGGGGGTCGAGGCTTTTTGAATGCCAAGAACCTCCACAACCGTGAAGTGTGCAGTCTCAGGGATTACTTCCTACAGAATGGATGTGACATTCATTGCGATGTTGTGAAAGTTGACAAGGGCCTTACACCTCTTTCCTTGGCTAACGAGAACTGGCGTAAACCAAAGGTGTTAAGTACTGAAGACCGTAAGGACGTATGGAAGAGCAAGGAGCTACACGGGCGGTTCTACCGAGTCTTAACAGGACTCGATGTAGACCTGCTCGCATCGGTGAACTGGCTGCGTTTTGGGGACCTCTTTGGGGAAACTGAAGGTTTTGCCTGTGCAATTGCAGATGAGGTTATCAAGACGAACAACTATCGGAAATACATCATGAAGGATGGTACGGTCGACATTTGTCGAGCATGCCACCGTCCTGGTGAATCACTTCGCCATATTATTTCCGGTTGTTCGTATCTTGCTAACACCGAGTACTTGCATAGGCACAATCAAGTAGCCAGGATCATCCACCAGCAACCTTATTGAGTCTGAAGTACCGTACTATAAGTACACACCAGTGCCAGTTCTTGAGAATGGTCGTGCATTGCTCTACTGGGACCGATCAATCATCACGGACAGGACTATTGTTGCCAATAGACCCGATATCGTGTTGGTTGATCGGACCCAGCGTCGGGCAGTGCTCGTCGATGTCGCCGTCCCGCATGACGAGAATCTTGTTAAGGCAGAGAAGGACAAACTTAGTAAGTACCTTGATCTGTCCTTCGAGATAACTGCCATGTGGAACGTAGACTCGACGATCATTGTCCCGATGGTCGTTTCGGCAAACGGACTAATAGCTAAGAGTTTCGATCAACACCTCAAGAGACTCTCGTTAGATTGTTGGATCAAGAGTCAGATTCAGAAGGCTGTTATCCTCGACACGTGCCGTATTGTTAGGAGGTTTCTCAGTCTGTAGCCTCCACCGCCGGTAGTTTGGGTCCTACTCCGCTACTGGTGGGACACTATTTTTTATATTTTTAACTGTATTTGTGTTTTTTATAAATCTATTTAAAAATGTATAAAATAAGAATGTTATTGAATAAACGATATAATAATAATAATCTTAGTCTGTAGCCTCCACCGCCGGTAGTTTGGGTCCTACTCCGCTACTGGTGGGTCACTATTTTTTATATTTTTAAATGTATTTGTTTTTTTTTTATAAATGTATTTAAAAATGTATAAAATAAGAATGTAAAGGAATAAACGAAATAATAATAATAGCCAGGATTATCCACCAACAACTTGCTCTAAAATATAACCTTGTTGACTTAGAGATACCTTATTACAGGTATGTGCCCGAACCAGTTCTTGAAAATGGCCATGCTACATTGTATTGGGATCGGTCTATTATCACTGATAGGACTATTATAGCCAACAAACCAGATATAGTGATAATAGATCGATTAAAACGCCTTGCAATAATTGTCGATATCACTGTACCGCATGACGAGAATCTCGTGAAAGCAGAAAAAGATAAACAAATTAAATATTTGGACTTAGCTCACGAGATTGTCGACATGTGGGATGTGGATTCGGCGATTATTGTTCCGATAGTCGTATCTGCCCATGGTTTAATAGCCAAGAGCCTCGACCACCACCTACAGAGGCTCGCGTTAGGCAGCTGGGTCAAGGGCTTGATGCAGAAGGCGGTTCTGTTGGATACGGCCCGTATTGTGCGGAAGTTCCTATCTCTGGAGCCCTAACCACCGGTAGCTTGGTCACTGTACTCGATACCGGTGGGTCACTATTTTTTATATTTTTAAATATATTTGTGTTTTTATAAGTTTATTTAAAAATATAGTAAATATGTAATAAAATGTAATAAAGGGAATAATAATAATAATAACGTTTATTATCTTTGAAATTTTCAGAAAATTGTTTAGTGTCGTCAGAAGTTGGTGTGACTCTACCGAGGGTTCCAAAATGCAACGAGACTGAGAAGAGCCCTCAAGAAACTCAGCTCGGCTTTTTTCAAAATATTTCATCTTAAATCTAATACAGAGTTATTTAGAAAGGAGCAATTCGTTACGTTGTTACAACCAGGCCGCCTTGTCATCTAAGAAATCATTAATACTATAATAAGCTTTATGGCACAATTTACTTTTTATTAGTTTTTTAAATTTATTGACAGATAAATTTGCTATTTCGGTTGGCAATGTATTGTACATTCGAATAAAGTTCCCCGCAAAAGAATTACTCACTTTATGAAGCCTAAATTTAGGAACAGCCAGTTTATCCTTATTTCTTAAGTTTAGATTATGATTATCACTATTTTTCACAAATTTACTTTTGTTCTTGTGGGTATACAATAAAATTTCATAAATATGCGAATGCGAGATACAACCTTTATTTGCCTTTTTACTCGACTACGGCGCAGTAAAATGAAGGGTTATGTAATTATATTGTTTAAAGAAATAATAAACATTCTTGACAATTGAAACATTCTTTTGATAGAAAAGAAATAGGGGGAATAGTCTATCTATAGACTTGGTCCTGGGCAGACTCAAAGACTAGAGCGGCAATATTGTTCATGGCAACCATTTCAATTATGTACATTACATAGGCAAACACTTTTTTGGACTTGCGCTTTAAAATGTGGGCCCTTTTGACCACTATATACCAATTTTTTAAAAGGGGCAACTGGTCCTGGAACGAGTTTGTATGTGGACAAATCCGTTCTAACCCACTCAAATAAAGTAGTAAATTTAAATGGATTACTAGCATTCCTGTTACCCCTTCCAGTTAAGCTAAAAGAGCATGCAGTATCAGTCAGTATACATTATTAGTATCTGAGATCGAACTTCCGTCATGGAAATACAACACGAATGCTTCACCGGCCAGAAGATTACGAGCTTGCTGTAAAAACCTCAATTGCAAGCTTAGATACGAGTAGATGCCTTGCTTTGATGTTTAGATGCCCGCCTACTACTACTACTGATATAATTGGTTAAAAAATTTATGTTAATTCGATCATCTATAATACATACAGATGATCGATAAAACCCTAAATATATACCTATTCTAAATCATTTTTATCGTCTGTTTTATTCTCTATAGCATTTCAAATGTAGCTACCTGTTTTATCAAAATAAAACCGCTGAATTTCCATGTTTTTAAAAAATACCGTCTCATTCATGTCCGATACTCGATACGAGGGTTCACAAACTGAACCAGCGAAAATAGTTTCCTGTACTTTTCTCCTAGCACTGACATTTCACAAATTAGAGTTTTTTGTAGTTTGTCGAACATTTTTTCAACAACTAGAGTGTCAAGCCAACTAAATCCTGATGCAACAGCTTGGAACATTGGATTTACGTGGATCAAAAGTATGATGTTATTTTAGTAGTAGATTATTGTTTTAAATTCCTAAAAGGTTACATATTGTTTCTATTCCTACTGTACAAAACGAGTTCGTGTGTATTCGTCTGTAATCGGCGATTATGGAGTGGAACCTTAACGTGTACTGAATACAGCACACCACGAACACGAACAACACGAAACACGAGCTCATACTTTTTTAAACTAGATTCGTGCGTACTGCGTACATACTTTCGAAGTTTTAGTTTTGACCAGTTTGTACTAACGACGACGTTGATTTGGTAAAACGAGAAAAAAGTTAACATTATATTGTCAAAATAGTCAAAAATGTGACATGACGCGTCTATGCGTAATATTTGGTGCGTTCCAAACACTCACGATATTTTTTTCTCTCTATCTCAATACCGTGAAAGTGTGACGTCATTTTCTCAATCAAGGTGGTGGGCATGCCCATACTGCCCACCACGGTGGATCCGCGCTTGAACGAATAGGTACCTAATGTTTTGTTATGTTATCTAATCTGATTATGTTAGGTAATTATCCTTAACGTTTTCATTTACTTTAGACTTTAGTACGATGAGATTACACGAAATCAGATTTAGGTTATATTTATGTTTTAGCAAAATTTATCCGCCCGTTTAATTTGTGAATGACTTTATTATTACTGAGATTATCTTTTGTGAGTTATTTTTCGTACGAACTGCAGAGGTTGTAGGTATCTATGTAACATCAGTCCTAGTCATCAGGTTATATAATTTCTAGATCGCGCTATTAAGGTCAGCGTTATAGCCACCCACCGAGATACTGCTGTACTACTGTACCAGTGAATCGAGTCAGAACCACCTTTTTTACCTTTGGTACCAACCTTTTTTTTTATCCGCGGCCCTAGTCCGAGGTATCATCTACGTCCATGGCCGAGCGCCTCTGGTAAGCACTAAAAGAATTTCCAGTGGCGCCTGGCGGATGTATACCAACGCAAACTCCAAAACTAATAATAATATGCAGATCGTAAAGAAAGGAGGATGGAAATGTTGACCCCAGCGCCCTTTATAGCTATGTGTAATTTATTTTTTGCTCTTTCTTGGCTGAATAAAAGTTACTATGGTGACTTCATCCAAATGTTACCCGACCTGGAGATACTCCGAGACCTCTGAGGTAGGAGTCTCATGCAAGTTGTACGTTCCACCTACTAGACGAACAAACTCTTCATTATGTTAGATTCAAATGAACTATGACAATATTTCTATTTACCTACCTCTATACTATAGTTGTTGGTTCTACTCGTAACAGTAACAAGTTTCCTTTGGCTTAAGTGAAAATCTAAACTATGTATAATCTGTTTACTACACTTTGAGCCTACTTGCTACGTTTCCAAGGAGTTCCAAGTTTGTGAATTCGAAACTGTTTCTTTTCTTACATCGTAGTTGTGTGGAGATTGAGTTCACTCTGTCTTAAAGAAGCTGTTTCGATATAGTATTTAAAAGATCTATCTATGACTAGTGGTTCTGTGAACCGTAGACTTCGGGAGCTTTGTTTAGAAAAATTATTTTTAAATTTTCTTTATTACTCTTTAATTTTTCATGCGAAATGCGAATGTTAAGATGGATGTGTGGTGTGACAAGAATGGATAGGGTAAGGAACGAGTATATTAGAGGAAGTTTGAAAGTTGCACCAGTGAATGAAAAAATGAGAAGCGAGCGGCTATCATGGTATGGACATGTTATGAGAATAGAGGAAAGCAATGTCGTTAGAAAGGTGCAAAGTATGACTGTAGAGGGTTTAAAAAGTAGAGGTAGGCCAAAGAAAAGATGGATGGAATGTGTGAAAAAGGATATGACAAGGAGAGGAGTGAATGAAGAGATAACGTCTGACAGAGGTGTGTGGAGGAGAAAGACTTGTTGGGCCGACCTCAAATAATTGGGATAAGGGCAGGTAGATGATGACTCTTTAATTTTTCATCCAATCCAAAAAATATCATTCACATGTTATTCATTGTAAGCAAGGAGTGTGTGTGTAAAGTTTCATGAAAATCGGTTGATAAATACGGCCGCAAACATGATCTGACAGAACCCGTAGATGTAGAGATGTAGAGGTACAGAATAAAGAAATTCTCCCCAGTCTGCAAGTTGAAACGGAGACTTCGGTCGCTTCGCTCCCTCAGTCAATAAGCAGTAGAAATTGTATGTCTGAGCAGACAATATTCCGTACCTTCAGAGGCAAAAACTAAATTGCTTAGTAAAGTTTACCTATACTTTAGATTGTCAGCACTTGGTGAAACCTATAGTAGAGATATATACTCGTAGTAGAGACATATATTATGAAGCAAACTATCTTGTACACATTATTCCACTGTATCCACTGATTTCCGTGACTGCACGTGTTTGGATTTCCTACTTCTCAATTCCTACGGGAACACATTACCGGGATAAAAATAGTCGATCATGAGTTTAGATAATTTTTTTAATAGGCCGCGAGCACTTGGACCCCAGAGTCCCAGCGTCTCTACCCCAAACGGCTCAAATATGTAGTCTCCTGCTAAATTTATAATATTTAAGTATAATATAATAGTGTATATTATATTATAAATATGAAGTGAATTAGTGATGCCACAGGGCGAAACCAGTCAGGACAATACAAATAAAGAATTGAATTGTTGAATATCTGTACAAGTGAGTTATTTCATAATGTATTACTATAATAGTGTATAGATAAAGCTGACCACTTTCGTTTTACGCCATTATCAAAGGTACACTATTCACATAATGTTAATTATAAATAACCTCATAATTATTACAACAAAGAAATCCATCCTCTATCAGTATGAGGTTTGATTTCAGAAGTTTCAAAAATTGCTGCATTGGAAGGTTACGGTTAAGGTTAAGGTTAGAACTTAAGAGGTAGTTATGTTGATATTATTTCATGTAATATCACCGGCAATGTGTATAATGCAGGTATTCTATACACTGTCTAGGAATTACATAAAAGATAAATAGTTCTAGTATGAGAACATCATCTATTCTACTTTTAAACTTGCGTAAAATACTTACCTCTATTTAACGAAATATATCCATGAATTTATGTCTGATTTATTAACTGGAAAATACAGATTTATTGCGATCCTTTTCCTCTCAATGGCGTTTGATATTTATCTTTTTTTGTACCAGCTCAGCTAACGGAACTTCTAAAGGTCTACTTGATTTATCTTGATTTTTCCGTTAATATTTTTCTGATGTAGGTATTCCAGAATTTGTTTTTAAAGAAGTCAATATAAATATTGCTTCCTTGTTAAGATTTAAACTCTTGGAACAACTGAAGTATTCCTTTGTTTGAACCTTAGAAAAACCTTGGTAAAAGGGTCCCAATTCCTTTCTAAGGTTCAAACAAAGGCATAGCCATTTCAGTCCCATTTACGCCAACTGCTAGGCATATGCCTCCACCAAAGAGGGGGAATTTCAGCCTACTATACTACGCTGGCCAGACGGGTTGGTATAGTGATTAATGTCGACTTTTTTCTCTAAGGTTATGCCTACATGGGATTAATTTATTAACTGCCAAAACTGTGGTTAAAGAATATACCTGTGTCTGTTTCTGTTGAAATAAAGGTGTTATTGTAAGAAAGCTTTGTTTTGTTTTTAGGTAATAATTTTTAATGTTTTAATCCAAAAAAATGTATTAGGTAATATTGTTTTGTATTAATTCAATACTTTAAATTTTAAAGAGCTGTAGATATTTTTTTATAATACATTCGCGAAGCATCACCAAAGGATGAAAATAAATCTAATCCGACAATCATGAAATGACCGTTCAGGCACTTCTGTTGCACTGAGTGAGAGATAGAGAATTAAGATGTGGGTTTATTGGAAATTGTAGCACTATAGTACTAATGGTTAAGTAGTCTATGCTTCTACTGTGCAATCCATTAGTCGGGTAGCTATCAATTTTTATGTCATATTAGGTAGGTATATAGTAGAAGATTATTATAAAGTGGTTATCCTGTAGGTACTGGTTGTACGACCTGCGTGAGACTGCTACCCCAGATGTCCCAGATTCGATCTCCGGTCGAGACAAATATATGTTAAATGATCTGCAAATACACAAATAAATATGTTAGTTAATCGATATAAAAAATCACACTGACTGGTTCCAATAAAAAAAAGATTTTAAACACGTAAAATAATTCGCTGTTTTTCCTTAGTTTTTAAACACAATATTTAATCATGTTCAAAATTATTTTCACAATTTAACTGTCCGGTACTTAATGACTCAGCACAATAGTGCTGTACCTATATTGAATGAAATGCTGTAGGTAGGTATACAAAACACAACTCCGACATAAATGAAAACTATTGGGATTGGATTACAGTATAATAATAATACTATGCTTATAACTGTGTGTGTAGGAAAATTAAAAATGTAATATACCTAAGTATACCGATCTAACGAGTTTGACACACAATTTAATTTTTATTGAAATCCAGCAGAATTTAGATTTAAGAACTAGAACGAGAAAGAGAGATTTAATAACCTAGAAGTTTAGTTGGTATTTTAGAACCTTTAAGTCAGTTTTAGTAAATGACTTACAGAATAGATATTCTTTGAAGTTTGAAACATTAAATAATGTCATTCTAATTTGTAAAGTGAATGAATATTTACCCAATATTATAATTAACTTTTCCTCAAGGCTACGATAGCTCAGCACCCTTTAATGCCCGTTGGAAATGAACGTTTTGAATCTTACATTTCTTACCCCTGAATTGACCCTATTAAGATTTAATTTTATGATATTTTACTGTTTTCAGATTTCAAAAGTGATACAATTTTCATAATCAATGCCTCAAACACCTTTAACAACGTCTCTTTATGGTTGTTTCAGTTAATGCTGTTACAGTTAATATTACTTAACGTGTGAACTGATGAAGATAAGAGTGGGTTTTAGATACTTCATAGGAACTTGGGGCTACTTTTCATATGAACCTTTCCTCAAGGACTTTACATAGACGTCCAATATACTTGTAGTTTGAAGGTTATCATCGTATCAGAAAATTCATATTAACTTCTAAATTGAGTCTCTTTCTTATAAAACATTTAGTTAGGTACATATTTTGAAGCTTCTGATACCTCTTTTGTCAACCGTTGATTATTTAAATCGTTAGAATATTGGGCGCAAAGGTCATTAGTCATTTTACAACCATCTAACAGGGTAATATTGTGGGAAATATTACAAGACATCCTTCAGGGACTTGTTCGGTATCTGTTATTAGCCATCGGGGATAAGTTGTACTCGTATGGAGTTTATTCCTGACATAAATTAGATTTGATGGTAAAAGGTCCTCAGGGTTGAACGATTGGGTAATTGCGGGTATTGGCAATTTGTATAGTACATCGAAGGCAAGTTTATGGACGCGTTTTTTGATGGATAATAGAGATTTTATTAATAAGTTATTGTGTTAGCGGAATGGCATAGTCTAGAATTATTTACTGCAAAGTTTTTCCTTAATAATATATCCGCATAAAATTAGGTGCCTACTTAAACATATCCCCGAAGGGGTAGGAATAGACACATTTCTCGCTAGTCACTTTGTTGGTCCTACAGAATAGGGGGAAAACAACAATAGGCCCGCTATTGTTGTTTTCGGACACTTCCCATTCAAAATCCAAAGCCTCGTTCAGCATTCAGTACGTGAGTGACGTGAGAATGACTGATGCTCCGGAGATATTGTCTGGACCTCTTAGCACACCATCATAATAGTAACTGAATATTATTTAAAATGTAGAACTACGATGAATCTTGATTGGAAGGAATTTTCACAAAGATGTTTACGTATTCCAAATATCGCCCCTATTAAATGTGAAAATGTTTATTTTCTCCACAGCTAATGGGTACGTGATCTCAGTCATATCAAAGTTTATATACTTTTATGACTACTTTGTTTGCTCACGTCACCTCTTGATAAACAAGTTGAAGTAGGTATGGGTATTATTTCAGTCTGAAAACAGTGATCATATTTACCATTCTAGGGTTATTTTGACAAGTTCACTTATAAGTATTTAGCAACATCTTTTAGTACGGTAAAATTGTAATGCTATACATCCAAATTCTGTACAACCAATTATACGTATAACAAGAAATATACTTAGATTTCTAACCTAAGTTTTAACGCGCTTGTAAATTAACAACTAGATAACCTTTCTCTTTCCACTGCAATCCTTTTGAGTGCTTCAAGTGAGGTTATATTGGATTTGTAAATCTAATTCTCGGAGTCCTATTACCTATTCTATGTCCTTGGTTTTGTACTCTTGGATGTTGTGAATATTAAAACTGGTATACAAAGAATCTCAGCTAAGAATATGCTTATGTAGGGGCTATTAGCTAGTAATTATTATTAGCTTTCCTGATAGCTCAATATTATATTTCACAACTTTATTTCGATTTAGACCATTATTTTTATTAATTTGACCATTTGACGCCCTCTCCCGGGCATATAAGTCTCTACCGAAGAGCGAGAAATTTAACGATAGGTCGGTATAGGGTTTTGAGTCGAGATTTCCTTCTCTAAATATACTTCGATAAACATACTTATTTTTTTTTTTTTTTTTTTTTTATATTTAGGTCGACAAATTGACGCCACTCGCCTGATGGTAAGCTGAGGCGACGTCTGGCAATTGAAGGCGACTCTCACAGTACACAGGAATACTATAGAGAGTGGCCCTCAACTTGACGACCCTGTAATGTGCCTCTTCACGCTTCGCTTAAAGAGCCCAGGGTTATATGTAGGAGGAAACACGGGCGCAGGCAGGGCGTTCCAAGCCACCATCGTTCGGCAGAGAAACGATCGTTTAAAACGCTTGGTTCTCGCGAAGACGGTTTCCACGGTATGAGGGTGACATCTCTGCCCGGCACGCGTTGTTCGGGATCGGAAGGGAGAGGGTGGGATCAGGTTGAAGAGCTCTTCAGAACACTCACCGTGGTAAATACGGTAGAACGCGGCCAAGGAAGCAATTGTTCGGCGCTGGGCTAGCGGCTCAAGGCTTCCCGTTACCTCCGGACAGTCTATAATGCGAACAGCGCGTCGCTGCATAGCGTCGAGTGCGTCCAGCAAATACTTCGCGGAGCCGTCCCAGAGGTGAGAGCAGTATTCAACGCAGGGTCTAATCTGCGTTTTGTACAGCAGACACCTCTGGTGCGGTGTAAAGAATCGCTTTACCTTGTTCAGTATTCCTAGTTTCCGCGAAGCTAGCCCAATACATCTCTCAATGTATTTTGTGTTATTGAGCTCTCGACGAACGTCTATGCCAAGGATGTCTAGATTGTCCTTCATTGGTAATATTGCATTCTGAAGAGTGGGTAGGGGAAGGAAAGGGGATTTTTTCGCTGTAAATGCACACGCCTGTGTTTTGTGGGCATTGAACTCGACCAAGTTCTCGGCACCCCATTGGGAGATACTGTCGAGGCTTCGGTCGAGATCACCCACGAGATGTCGTCTCTCCTCCTCTATCACAGATCGCCCCGCCGTCGGACGAACCGAGTAACTCCCGTGCAATGTACTGTCATCTGCATAGCAATGAATGTTCCCGAGGGAAAGCATATCATTGATATGCAGAAGAAAGAGAGTTGGTGACAGTACGGACCCCTGCGGTACCCCGGCATTCACTTGCAAAAAGCGAGAAGCCTGGCCATCGCAGAGGACCCGCACTCGGCGCTCGTTTAAAAAACTGGCAATCCAGCTGCACAGTTGAGGAGGTAGACCATATGCCGGAAGCTTGGAAAGGAGCGAAGCATGCCAGACCCTATCGAAAGCTTTGGCGATGTCCAGGCTAATAGCCAAGGACTCGCCAAACCTTTCCATAGCCTCACCCCATACATGCGTGACGAATGCCAGGAGGTCACCCGTTGATCGTTTTGGCCTGAAGCCATATTGCCGATCATTGATTAGCGAGTGATCCTCCAGGTATCGCATGAGCTGCTTATTAATAAGAAGCTCGAGCACCTTGCAAATGACTGAGGTGACAGCTATGGGTCGATAGTTGCCTGGATCGGATCGATCCCCTTTCTTGGGGATCGGTTGTACGTTCGCCTCCTTCCAGGCCTCCGGCACGAGGCCTGTAGAGTATGACAGGCGGTACAGACGCGTTACTACTGGAGACAACTCAGCAGCACATTTTCGTAGCACCACCGCCGGAATGCCGTCAGGGCCACTGGCTTTCCGCGTGTCGAGTGACCGCAGCACTGCCCGTACATCACATTGCCTGATAACAATATCAGGCATAGTGTGGCCACAGTTGGCGATGGCGGGGGGCTGCAGGCCACGGTCATCGACCCGGGAATTAGCCGCAAAGAGGTCTGCGAGCATGTCCGCCTTCTCTTGGGCTTTGTGAGCCAGTGATCCATCAGGAAAACGCAGTGGTGGCAGCGAGGGTTGACAAAAATTTGACTGTACGGCTTTGGCCAGTTGCCAGTATCCACGGCTGCCCGTGGGATGGGATGTGAGCTCCTGACCAAGCCGCGCGACGCGCTGGGCATCCGCTCTCTTGAAGGCCCTCTTGCTGAACCTAGTGGCCCGATTGTACGCTGCTTTGAGGCGGTTCACGTTCGGGTCACGTGCCGCCCGAGCCCTGACCCAGGCGCGATATGCCGACTGTTTTTTCTGGACAGCCTCGGCACATTCACGCCCGAACCAGGGCCGAGCTTTGCGGATGCTGGCGACATCAGTGAAAGGGATATAATATTCTATCCCTAGACTGATCTCGCCAGCAATGGCAGCAGCGCTATCCGAAGGCGCCTTCCCTACAAAGCAGCGCTGGCTCCACGGGATGGACGCAAAGTAATCGCGGAGACCGTCCCAGTCTGCCGACGAGTAGTGCCATAGTCGTCGAGTCATTTGTTCAGCACGAGCAGGCGGTGGCACTTGGAAGCTGGCGTGCACCACACAGTGGTCGGATGTGCCCAGTGGGGCGCGTACCGACACACTGTACTCGGCTGGGCGACTCGTCAGCAGTAGATCCAGCAAGGCGGGCGTGTGGTCTGACCTGTCAGGTATCCGGGTGATCCCCCGTACCATCTGGGTCAGCCCGAGGGAGAGAGCGAATGCATGGGCGGTTCGTCCCGCATGATCGGTCCTAAGGGACCCCAGCCACTCAACGTGATGACCGTTAAAGTCCCCCAGGAAAACCAGGTCAGCGTTCGGGAACCGCACCTGCGCATCGTCAGCCATCTCGCTGAGGTATTCGAAAAGCCTTGTTGTCCCAGTGTCCCCTGTGTGGGAGCGGTAGACGCACACGTAGATCTGGCTCATGGAGCCATGATCCACGTGCAGCCAAAGGACGGAGTAGGAGGGGTTCTCCAGACAGCGCAACCGGCGGCAGCAAACATCCGCCCTAACGAACACGCACACCCCGGCTTTATCGCGGAATTGTTCTTCAATGATATAGCCCGGGTAACAGAGGTACGACGTGTCGTCAGGGCGGCGTATCTGTGTCTCCGTTAGGAACATCACAGAAGGCCGTGCCGACTCCAGGTGATGGTGGACGGTATCGAGGTTTGCATGGAGTCCGCGGATATTCGCGAACTCCACCTCAAACGAAGTCAACTTTGTGGGGTTTCTAGGGGCCGCTGTGTACCGTCTATTCTCTTGTTGCACTGTCATTTTGAAATATGGGGAAGCGTGAAGACAGGGCGATATTTGGTGCGGCAGTAAGTGACAAAGTGCAGAGGCTAGCTTCGTCTAGAACCGTGTGGTTAGGTCGGAGCCGACCCGCCGGATGGAAGGGCTCCCAAACCCCCCTGATGCAAGGCCGCCGCTACCCCACACCGGTTACCACCCGGAGCGGCGACCCCACAACAGGATTATGCGCAACATGTGGGGCAGCCTACTGGGGTGGTTGGTCCCAGGCGGGCCCCATGACTATGTTGCGGGCGGCCGCGGCAACGCCGTTGCTAAGGGTCTCCCTGGCCGGCGAATCGACCCACACCACCCACACTAGACTCCGCTTCGCCCCCACTGGACCCCTGCCTGCCGCTGCCTGCCGCACTATACACCGCCCCGGGCCCGGCAGTGCAGCTGCTGAACCCCTAACGCAACCCAGCCTGGGATGGGTTACTTGGGGGGCTTTAGCACAGCTGCACGGTGGTACCCCCCCGGACCAACACTGTTGTACCACCTGGTATCCACGTAGGGGCCAAAGCCACCACATGGGTACCGTAATATACGAACCTCGTCCGTTAATCAGCAGGTGCGCCACTAGCAGGTGAGGTCGCTGGGGCCCGATAGATGTAAGAAGGGCCCCTTTGCACCCAAAGGGCCCCTTTGCACCCAAAGAAGGGCCCCTTTGCACCCTTTGCACCTTTGTATTTTTAAATAGATACCTAACAAATCATCATTCACCGAGCCTTTTCCCAACTCAGTTGGGGTCGGATTTCCAGTCTAACTGCGATTCGGCTGAACTTTGATATTTTCCGTGAAGCGACTGCCATCTGACCTTCATAACCCATGGGCGATATCGAAGTTCTGTAGTTAGACCGGTCGGATTTTTGATTTAGGGCTCCAACTACCCCTAACGACTGCCATAGATGTTAGTATGACAACCGGGACCGACGGCTTAACGTGCTCTCTGAGGCACGGAGGGGTCTCAATGTCTTAAGAAATGGTCACCCATTCTAAGACCGGCCTGAGTCGATGTTGCTTAACCTTTGCAATGTGTTAACATTGTCGGTTACCACTAGACCACGAGCCCCTCAATAGATACCAAATATACATAGAAAATACGCAAACACTAAACCAAACATTTGTGGGTCACACAAATATTTGATTCGACCCGGGAATCCAACAGCAGCAGTCGTATACACATACCACAGCGCCACTGGCATTATTGTTTTCATTACTCTAAACAAAATTTTTGATCTTTAAACAACTTTATTCGGATTTAAACCATTTTCTTCATTACTCTAAACAAAATGTGTTATTTAAAGCAAAAAAATCACACATAAACAGTGCAAGTGAAGCCCGCTAGTTGAAAGGAACAAAGAACTGACTGCTCTCTATTGTTTGCCTCACAATATAAAAACTTCCTTTCACGTCAAACAACTTGTACGTTAAAAATAAACCGTTATAGGTGTTTTATTTTTTTTTATATTTTATAGCTTTATCTATTTTTTTTTTTTTTTTTTTAGTTCCGCGACCAAGGCCGCGGCCGCTTTAACGTCCGTTGCCGGGCGTCTCTGGTTACAAGCAGAACGTATTTCCAGTGGCGCCCGGCGGACTTTGACCACCTCTGTGGTCTCTGCGGGGGGTTGGGTCGGGATGAGAATCCCGCGTCGTTGGGGTAGGGTTTTATCCCGCGTCAATGAGTGAATCTGGTTGCGTGCTATGGGGCAAAGGCCCCGCAGCACGCAACCCTTCTAGCCTGCTTCTGTAAGGACGACGGGTGGCGATCCCGCCGTCCTCAGGCCCCGATCCTGGAGGTCGATGGTCTTGGGCGTAGATGAGTCTGCGGCGGCCTCGCCGCTGACTACGGAACTCGGCGGGGAGGGCACGCTCCCTCTCCCTCTCGGCCGCCTCCTTCGCGAGCATGACTTGCTCGCAGAAGGACACGGCCGCGTTCCACCTTCTCCCGCTGGAGACCATGGCTTGAAGCATGGTCTCCAGCGAGAGGGTATCCACGCCCAGACCCACTACGAGGTCCCGGTGCTGACTCGCCCACGCTGAACACTCCACCAACGTGTGGAGTGCGGTGTCGTCGTCGGAAACCTCGCAGTGTTGACACCGGGGTGTGACCTCACGATGGATGCGAAACAGATAGCTACCGAAGCATCCATGCCCGGTAACGATCTGCGTCGCACGATACGTGAGGTCACCATGCTGCCTCTGCAGCCAATCGTCCATGATCGGTCTCACCGCCGCGATGATGGTGGCACCCCACTTGGGTTGCTCAAGTCGCACCCCCCATGACTCCATGAGATCCTGGCGGAGTTGGGACCGCCGGTCATCGATTTCTCGAGACGCAGGCCTCTGGTCCCGCTCCAGCGCCTCCTTGCGCCATTGGAACAATGACGCAAGGGCTCTCGCTTCCAGGTCCCATGGAGGGGTCCCGGCTAGGAGACATGCAGCCTCTCCGGAGATCGTGCGGTAGCCCCTTATTGTTTTGACGGCCAAGGTCCTCAACGGTCTGTTAAGGAGCGTTGAGTTGTTGGCCGTCAACCGCGCCGCCCATACGGGAGCCCCGTATAGGGCCATACTCCGCACGATCCCCAGGTACAGTCTCCTGCAGGAAGCGTTGGGTCCCTTTAGGTTGGGCATTAGTCGCGAAAGCGCGACCGATGCCTGTGTCACCTTGGGGACCAAACTTCGGAAATGTGGTCCGAAGTTCCATCGGCTATCAAGTACGATCCCTAGATACTTCATCGAGGGCTTGATGCCGATGCTAACGCCTCCCACATTTATGCTGGAACCTTCAGGTGGACCGTTCCGAGGTCTGTGAAAACACAGAACCTCGGACTTGTGCAAGGCCACCTCCAGTCCCAGCCGCCGTATCCGACCCACGACTTGAGCAACACCCGTCGTGACCTTGAGTGCTGCCTCCTGGTACGTTGCACCCCGCGCCGTGACGAGGGTATCGTCGGCGTAGCACGTTACGCCGACTCCCTCAGGCAACGCACCCCGCAGCACCCAGTCGTAGCCGATGTTCCACAGAAGCGGCCCCAGGACCGACCCCTGCGGAACACCGCACGACACATCTCGCCGAGCTGGCCCGAGCCAGCTGGGGAAAGCTATGGCCCTCTCCGAGAGATAGGCCCCGACAATACGACGGAGGTAGAGAGGCGTTTCGTGATACACCAGCGCCTCCCTAACGCAGCTCCATGGCAAGGTGTTGAACGCGTTGGCGATGTCTAGAGACACCGCCACCACCACCTTGCCCTGTGAGACTGCTTCCTCCGTCAGGCTCTTGACGCGCATGATCGCGCTCACGGTGGAGCGTCCCCGACGGAAACCGTACTGGTTGTCCGCCAGGTCTGGCCCCACCGTCGAGAGATGCTCGACGAGGCGTTCCGCGATAATTCGCTCAAAGAGCTTACACACCTCGTCGAGCAACACGATCTGCCGGTATCCGGACGGTGAGTCCACCGGCCGCCCCGCCTTACGAATCAGGACCAGTTTCCCCGTCCTCCACACCTTGGGAAACTGGCCCCTTTCGAGGCATGCGCTAAAGAGCCCCATCAGTCGAGGCCCGAGTTCTTCGAGGGCCAGGACCCATGCACGGCCAGGAATGCCGTCGGGTCCGGGGGCAGTGATTTTCCGGCGTTTAAGCCGGAGTACTGCCGCCCCTAGCTCCCCCACCCTGACTTCGGGTACGTCGTCTTCGCCGGTGCTATCCGCGTCGGGCAGAGACGGAGCCATGCGCGGAGGGACGTGCTCCTCCGCGCTCGTCGGAAACAGGGAGCCCATGACCCGCTCCAGCTGCTGCGGCTGGAGACTCTGGGTCAGTGGGGGCGCCCTAGGTCGGAGTTTCTCCCTGACCTGTAGGTACGGGCGCCCCCATGGGTTCTGCTGCAGGGTCTCCAGGAGCTCCTCGCGGGCCGCCGTCTTGGCCCGCTTTATTGTCTCCTGGAGATTACCTTTAGCCTCCCTGTAAGCCTGATAAAGCTCCGCCTCTCGGGTTGCCGCGTCGTCTGGGCGGCGATGCCTCCGGCGAAACCTGGTGTACTGGCGGCGGGCGGAGATGCATGCTGCGCGCAGCTGTGCAATCTCCGGCGACCACCAGTACACCTGCTTCCTTGCCGGTCTGGGTGTAACCCTAGGCATCGCCGCATCACAGATTTGCGACATGGCTCTCCTGAACCACTCCGCCTCGGCATCCACATCGGCAGGCCGGTCCGGTGCCGGAATCCAGGCCTGCACGATGGAAGCCTCCAGGAGAGCCTCCCGATCCAGATGGTGAAGTGCCCAACGCGGATCCGGGGGATTTTCTACCGGCTGTGGGAGGTCAGGTGGGGGCACGACATCGAATCGGATGTACCGATGGTCTGAGTGCGTCTCCTCACCCTCCTCCACGTGCCAGCCAGTAATACGGGCGGCGAGGGCAGAGGTCGCGAACGATACGTCCACGACCGAGCTGGTCCCCCGCCGCCAGAAGGTGGCGACATTCCCCCGGTTGAGGACCTCCAGACCAAGTGTTCTGGTCCAGTCCTCAAGAAGCCTCCCCTTGTCCCTGGTTTCCCGGGAGCCTCGCATCTAAAGCAGCGAGGCGGGGCATCACAGGCACTTGCCTTGTGACCGGGCCGGCTGCAGCGGAAGCACCGATCGCCCACGGTGACTTCCGCTGTGCACTGCACTCCGACGTGCCCCACCACCATGCACCGGAAACATCTGGTTTCCCGGGCACTAAGGAGGTGCACCTGCGCCTGTAGGAAGCCCCCCACGAGGAGGTTTCGTCCGTCCGTCACTTTCAGTGCCGCCGCGACGGGGCACTGGACGACTGTCATCCCATGACCAGTGGAGCCGAAGGAGATGTCTCCAGCCTTAACCTGGTCACGGGGGCAGCCGCCCGCCTCCACGACGGCAGAGATTACTTCCTCCGTCGTGGCCGCGTCATCCAGACCCGTGATGCGCAATGCAGCGCATTTGGTGGGCCTGCTGACGCGGACGGCTTCTGCGTCCAGCGCGTCCCTAAGCTGCGCTGCTAGGGCGTCAGCTTTAGGGCCGCTGGAGGCGCCGGAGACCTCGAGGAGGCGAGCCCCGGTGCGTGTCGTCTTGCACCGGAGACCCCCCTGGATATCGAGGGCTGAGAGGTTGACTGAGGACTTCACGGTCCTCAGGACATCAGCATACCCCACACCCCTCTCCACACCCTCCGTCGTCACCGTAAGGACGACGGCTGTGGAGCGAGGAGCGCGGGGCCTCTTCGGCGCCTTCGCCGCGGCGGCTTTGGCCACTTTCTTGGCCGCTTTCTTGGCGGCCTTCGTCTTCCTCTTCTTGGCCCCCACTACCTCCCATCCCTCCCGTCCGGAGGGATGTAAAGGAGCAGCGGGAGCGTTAGAGGAAGAGGAGGCGGCAGGGGTGCCGCTCTTCTTGCCGCGCCCCTTCGCCTTCCGCGCCTGGGCCGCGGTCTCGGCCGGCAACCGGTACGCTGGAGCGGACTGGGGCGGAGCGGGGTGGCGGACAGCGGGTGTGCCGCTTGGTCCTGGAGCGGGAGAACCGCTAACAGCCGCCGCGTATGAGAACGCGGGACGTGCTAGCGGAGGGCGGTACGCCCGGTCCTCCAGGACCGCGAGGCGCCTCTCGATCGCCGTCCGGACCTGTACCATAGTCGGCACAGGCTGTGGCGGCGATCCGGGCGCCGTGTTGGGCACCGTGGTGGGCGCCATGGTGGGCGCCGTGGTGGGCGCCTTTTTGGACGCCGTGGTTGGCGCCGTCGTGGGCGCCTTGGTGGGCGCCGTGGTGGGTGGCGCCGTCTTCGGCGCTGGTCCAGCCGTCGGAGGAGGAGGCGGCAGTATGGGACCGGGAGGCGCCTTGACCACCTTGGTCAAGTCAGCGACCTCCCGCCACAGGTCATCCATCTGCTTCCTGGAAGCAGCGAGCTCCGCCTCCAGGCTCGTCACCTGCTTCCGGAGCCTCGCCTCCTCCTTAGTGACGCTCCGCGCGAGGAGCTTGTTGAGGGAAGATTGGGCTTCATCCACCAGTGAAGCCACAATCTTCTTCCTCCCCGCCACGTTTCTGTTGCCCCGCATGGCCGCGTTCATGCGGGCAAAAACGCTCATCAGCTCCCGCGCGGGCGGCCCACCGATTTCCCGGCGACTTCGCTGGGACAGTTGGACCGAGGACGGAGGAGGAGTTGGCGGCCGCCTTCTGTACGCGTCGAGACGCGTACGCACCGTCTTGACCGGCACCTCCTCCTCCGAATCGGAGGAGAGGAGGGACCCCCAACCGGAGCAGCTGGTGCTACGGTCGCGCGGCGGCCCCCCCTTCTCCTCGAGGGTCCTCTTCTTCGTCGCAGAAGAGTGGCCCTTCTTCATCACACTGCTGGGAGCTGACCCTTCGTCAGTCCCAGCAGCATCAGTTCCTTGGGGCGTCGACATCGCGCTGCGACTAGGCAGCGCGGCGCGAGCCCCCAAATCGATAGGCATCGGAGTCATTTGTTCGTGCATAAGGTCGTCGGCCGACACCGCCCGGGATAGGGCAGTGTCGGGACCGGGGGTCTCTACAGGATTATTCATTGTAATAATAAAATCGCTTTTAATGGTCACAAGTATGGATTAAGACGTTCGGTCACCCAACCTGCCACTGCGTTACCGTGGTCAAGTTGGGGTCCAGGGCGGACGACGAGGACGTAGAATTAATCACTTGGGGCCCCGCCCCTAGCTTTATCTATGTGGTAATGACAACCACATTTACTAAAATTTGAATTTGTTTTTCTTAATATCTAGTCAATTAAGATCGCATTCAAAGTATAAATGGAAGATCACACAACCTTATAATATTCAGATTTCTAGTAGTATTCAGTTTTTAGGGTTCCGTACGGGAATCTTATTACTGAGACTTCGCTGTCCGTCAGTCTGTCTTGGGCTGTATCTGTGTAACTGTGATAGTTAGAAAGTTGAAATTATCACAGATGATGTATTTCTTTTGCCTCTATAACAACAAATACTAAAAATAGAATATAATACATATTTAAGAATACAACAAACGTGATTTTTTGCCGTTTTGCCACGGAACCATTTGTGCTCGAGTCCGACTCACAAGGAAAGTTTTTTCAAGCTATCTTAACCTACCCGAGTTGCAACAGCTGGGAAATGGATGCTCTGGCAAATAACGGACTCTAGCAAATTATTCAATGTGTGTGCAAATGGCAAAAGGCTGGCGCTATTCACATAATACCAATAACGTGACCGGTGACAATATAATGTGACTTAAATCCTGTCACCACCGACATGAAACCAAATTGAAATGGGACCACTTGGGAAGTATTAACTTCCAACTAGTTATCCCAGCGAACTTTGTATCGCCTTAAATATAAAAAAAAAGAGTATTTTAATATTTCATGCAAATGTATGTATTATTAATTATAATTGAAAAATGCGACGGACAGACAGACAAATTGTCGTATTAAATATATACATTAGAAAAAAAAACAATCAAAATCGTTCACCCAGTCTGAAGATATGAGGTAACAAACATTAAAAAAAAACAAGTTGAATTGAGAACCTCCTTGTTTTTTGGAAGTCTGTTGAAAAGTCGTGACGTGGTGGGATTGGCATTGAGACTCAAAGGATTGTTGCCAACGCTTACATTTTCCAGCTTCGAGTCACGACTTTTTAGACAGGGTATACATGGCGAACGCCCCGCAATGGACGTAAGAGCGGCCGCGGTTACGCGGACATTAAAAAAGGTATACATGGCAATATTAAACGCCACGGTCTTCGGGAATATCCACGTGTTTTTGTTTATGCGTGTGTTTAAGTTTAAGTAAGTCTGTAAGTACTACTCATCACTATTGAACTTTATTGAACCTATAGTGGTTCATTATTTACAGGAGAATACGTTCGTACGATCGTTACAATTTACGCCCGACAGTAGGGGAGTGTCATCTGCAGACTGCAAACTGTTTGAAGTAATTTACAAATGTCAATATGAAAAATATGAATTACAGTCGAAATATTGTACAATATTTTTTTATATTTAATAAACAAATAAATAAATATGTTAGGACAATTTAGACAACGCCATCTAGTCTTAAACTAAGCGGAGTTTGTGATATGAGTACTAGATAAACTGATATAAATACTAGGTCGCCGCAGTCGCGAAACGTACCGTTACGCTGCAGCATATATTTGAGCGAAGCGAGTTTAAATTCAAAATTCTGGCATCGTAATAACCTGGGTAATTCTGTAAACTATTGATGAGTGCAAGAAAATCCGAAATCGGCCGAGTATTCGCCGAGAAACAATTTAACATAAATCGTTTGAAAAATAATTTGAGTCACCCGTTGAGAGCTGCTCGCCTTCGGCTCGCTTCGCTCAATAATTTTTTTTGTAAATACATATATACTAGGTCGCCTCAGTCGCGAAACATACCGTTACGCTGCAGCATATATTTGAGCGAAGCGAGTTTAAATTCAAAATTCTGGCATCGTATTAACCTGGGTAATTCTGTAAGCTATTGATGAGTGCAAGAAAATCCGAAATCGGCCGAGTATTCGCCGAGAAACAATTTAACATAAATCGTTTGAAAAACAATTTGAGTCACCCGTTGAGAGCTACGCTCGCCTTCGGCTCGCTTCGCTCAATTATACATAGAAAACACCCAGACTTCGGTACAAACGTATGTGTCATCACACAAAGTTTGTTCCGATCTGGAATCGAACCCGAGACTCCGGCGTCGAAAGCGGATGCCGTAGAACTGCTACATAGATATTATTCTAACATATATTTAAAGTTTGGCATACATTTCTCGCCGCTCCTATAACAATGTGAAGCACCTTCGTATCAAGATTAAGACTAGTAACAGTCACATAGGTAATACGGACCGTATTACCTATGTGTATCAGTCCTATCTTAACCCTGGAGTATCAGTTTGAACCCGTACGATTTACAACCATGTATTAAGTCAATAATAATAGCCATATTCTGGTGAGAGTTCAATTAACGTGTCCTATTAACCACAGAATGAAATATAAAAACCGGCAAGGGGCGAGTCGGACCCGCACATAAAGGGTTCCGTATCAAAACGCCAAAAAAAGTCTCGTTTATCGTATAGGAGCCGTCTTATATATTCTGGTTTTCAACTGACTTCCAAAAATATCTTTGGTCTGGGTGAACCGATTTTAATTTTTTTTTTAATGATAGCTACTACGTCCCTTGTGGTCCCATTTCAATTTGGTCCCATTCCGACATTTATTTGGTCCCATTTCGGTAATATGAAGACGGTTGTTGTGTCAATTTTTGAAGTGTATTTGTTGTTAAAGAGGCTCCAAAAATACATCATCTGTGTAAATTTCAACTTTTTAACTATCACGGTTCATGAGTCTGTCGATCTTAGTATAAGGGTTCCCGTTTTACGGGTACGGAACTCTAAGAATTAAACGATCACAGCCAGTCGTAAATTCATCACATACGTATTTTATGTAATGAGTTCGATTAGTTTTTACGGACATGAGTTTATTGAAGCTGTTTATAAAAATATGTTCTTTGAAAGAATTCCCTTGTCTTTATTATTCAATGCTGTCTCTCAACTTACCCGATCCTTTACTAACTAGCGTTGTAAACTTCCAATCACAAACTACCTAGAGAAATTAAACAAATAAATGGTTTTGGTAAAATCAGATACACACACTCATATCACACCTATATCCCCCATAAGGTAGGCAGAAGTGCATTACACATCCATAATTGGCCAGTATTTTTAGTCCTACGTAATAAGGGGCAAGCGTATTGCCGTCACCGGGCACACATAAAATCATATAGCAGTATTTTAATGTATTTTCAACCGATACTCCGCAGCTTTAAGCTTTTCACAATCGAACCACTATATCCAAGGATGTTTTATATTTGAAACTTGATGATTAAGCTGACGTTTCGGTATCAAAAGTCACAGTATAGTTGAAATCAACGTTAAAACAATATTAAAAACAAAAATTAGGTAAGCCCTTTAGATATGTAAGTAGGTACTATTATGTGCCTTAGATAATTATTTATTTAAGTATAGCCCCTACGTCAACTAAGTTTTTGAAAATAGCCAGTAGTTTCGACCGGTTTATGTGAAAACTGGAGACATCATAAAAGAAAGCAATTTTTCACTTAAGTAGCGTTGCCATAAATCCTCTAGCCTTCGTTGGTCGTTTAAAGTGCACTTTTGATACTCTCATCATAGACTTCTATAAAATGACGAGCTAGTTTCTTTAAAACGAAGTGTTCTTATTTTGATTTTGAGAAAATCTCTTCTAATATAATTATAGCATGACAGGCAAGTTCGTTTTGAATCAAAATTCAAGTGGTGATGGAAGTTCGATCTTCTCTGATCGGTATGACTGATTCTCAGGTTTTTGTGTTTTGGCGAATATATCTTTTCTAATGATACAATCTGCCTGAAAACTGCTCCAATGAGACGAACAAAATTTCTACTTTTACTTCGCTGTTGTATCAAACTCCAATATTTATCGTAAACTAGGTCCCGGCGAACTTAATCTCACTCAAACTCAAAAAAAATCTAAAAGATCTTCAAGAAAGAGAGAAGAGGTTGCTAAAACATTTTTTTATTTCAGTATCCGTTTGCGAGATATTCCGCTTTAAAGCGCACTTTTTCTTAAAACAGGGCGTCCCTACTCTCTAAGGCCGATACCTCACCGAGACGCCATGGCGACGTGGCCAGCGACGTCGCCAACTAGTTCTCATTGAGATATATGACGGCTCTCACTTGGCGACCGACTGGCGACGTTGCCAGGTGAGGTATCGGCCTAATGCACGGATATCAGCATTTTATACTAAACATTTACATTTTAAACTACCTAAGCTATTAATTTGTGTTAAGTACTTACGTAATTAACATTAATAATTCTTTAAATTCCCACAGCCGCACTACCTATGTTACGACGTCGCTGGCCACGTCGCCATGGCGTCTCGGTGAGGTATCAGCCTAAATCTAAACGGCTTGCTCGAGAAGCCAGAATTTTAAAGGAAAATTATAACGAACCCGATAACCCTGTTAGTTCACTAGTTATCAAAGCTATTATGGGTAACTACGGAGTCCTATTATATGCGTGGCCCGACACGCACTTGGCTGGTTTGTATTAAAATATAGATTAATGTTTATGAGATGGTATCAAAGTAAAAATAAACCTAATACTTAGTGATAAACATTTTTAAATTAAATTTTATCTAATATATTCCTCGTTTTACAAGTTTACGTTCGACAAGTACGAGACGACAAAAAGGAAGCAAAAACTGTCTCAAAAAGTTTCTTCGCTGCTAAGTTGGAGGAGCCTAGGAAAAAGCAAAATAATGCGCAATATATATAATTTATACCCGTACCAACCCGTCGGGCCAGCGTGGTATATAATATGTAGGTTGAAGCAAGCATGTGATTGGGCATCAATGGGCTAAGATAATGATAAAATTCCTCTGTATGTATGGTCTTCAACAAAACAAAATACATAGGTATACTTATAGATTCTGTATACTTATAGATTTTGTAAATTTATAGATTCCATCAAAATGTAAAATATAGATCTCAATAATACTCGTATTAAGTATTTTTTTTATAATTATAACATAAATATTGAACAGAAAGTAGTTGACTTTTAGTAGAGTGGTATCTCTATAACAAACGCTTGTAACACCAGAAGCTTAGTCACCATGTTAACGGAAATGCAATTCCGAAACTCTCAATGTTGTGTAAAATAAGTAGGCACAGTAGACATATTTATCTTCGCTGTTATATTACGTAAAAGATGAATGGCTATTTCGATGTATTCGACTATACAGTCGAAAACTGGTAGTAGCAGTCAGCTGAAGAAAGCATTCCCTCTGCTTCGAGCTCGGATTTATCTGTACTTATAAGAAAGGATTAAGATACGAGTATGATTAGCTTCGTTTTTGCAATCTAGAACCTAAACTTTAGTATTTCCTACGTCTGTAGTCGCCTAAAACGACCTCGGCGCATATTGAACTTGACTCTAATTTCACCTTTTTTTTTGACCAGAGTAGGTCCTTGGAATTGTAATAATATGTTTTTGCAGTATTTTATTAATGACTTCTATTACAATTTTCAAACTCTTAATTACTTACTGTAAACTCTAGAATTAAAGACAAAAAATATATTTCTATATAAAAAGAAAAGAATATCATAAAACATAAATCAATTTGGTTCTTTAACATTTAATTTACTTTCTTACAGGAACGAAAAGTTGCAAATCTCATGGAAACAATTTGCAAGGAAAAAGCAACTTAATTCTTTGACCCTCAAATTAAAGGCCCTTAGGTAAGATGGGGGTGTCTGATTCATTCAAGTCCATTAACAGAACCCAGAAAAGCTATTTCACAAACTCATTTGTAATAATCTGCAATTCAAATTGATCTGGAAGTGTCAGATGTTTATAAATTCGTAATACTACCTTCTTAATTAGTAAGTACCTTCTAAAAGGTTTTTATTTAACTCTGCGGTTTCTTTATACTTTATAATTTTACTAATATAGGTAATCTATATTTTTAAACTATTTATAAAAAGACGAAAGATTTGATTGTATGTTTGTTTGTTTGAAGCGAATCAATAGCCTTCATAACTACGGATACGATTTTAAAAATTCTTTCATTGATATGTAGCTACATTGTCCCTGAGTAACATAGGTTACTTTTTATACTATTTTCATAGGATGGTACACTTTGATATAGGCAGGTATCTAGGTTTGTATGAAGTAGTTAGTAGTAGGTACACTACTGACTACGCACGTGTTTCCGTCCACATATAACCACAGAATAGGGAACAGTACTTACATACAGAACTTGCACTCCGACGTTAATTAAAGCACATTCTTTTGTTTACAGAGAACATCATTCGAACGTTAGGGTTGTCCAGTAAAGTAGAATACGAGTATATACCAGCATAATTTGACCAATAATTATGACGTTAATGCCTCAATATCAACTCTTTGGTCAATACCGTGTCTCAAACAAGAGACAACCCTTAATGACTTACAACTTCAAGTTGTAGCTGACGTCACGTATTTTTTGCGATTGTTAGGCGAGTGACATAGCCCTGATATAACATTGGATTTTTTAAGCGGGGCGTGATGAGGCACATCACTAGCGTTCAAATTGAGGGCTACTCTCTATAGTATTGTGTACTGTAAGAGTCGCCCACAATCGTTAGACGTGCGTCGGCACGACTTACCATCAGGCGGGCGGCGCCAATTTCAAAATCTCATATTTATTCTTACTGTTTGATAAAAGGCATTACTTTAAATTAACCGCTTGGTTAAATCCTAAAACATTGGCAGCTTGAGCTGTTTATAAAATGTATTTTCTAAATTCTTCACATGTTATGGCAAAGCTTATCGCCGCCTTACGGATTTAAGTCTTTACGTAACGTTGTAATATATTGCTAAGGTTTATTTTTAAGGTACCTACAGGTAATCCTTGCAGGCGACAGCTGGCTGTTATTTAAAACAAATGTATAATCTACTTGCTGACTCCGCAAACGTTGTTTTGCCAAAGGGTTGGTCACCCTTATCATTAAGTGGTACGATTATTGATAAAAATGATTATAGATAATGGATGCTTTGACATCACAGATACAGGAAGAGACCCCCATGGTATTTGCCGAATGTACTCGTCGGTGAAGACGGGCCTGAAGTACAGAGTAGATTAGAAAAATGTCAGTGTATAAATTGGAGAATGGAGGATTAAAAATCAGTAGAACCAAAACTGAGTACATGTTCTTTGATTTCGGCTGTCTCTCCAGTTGTACACCCATTATTTTTACACCCATTATTTTTATTTATTTTTTTTCTTTTTTTTTTTATTCCGCAGCCCTGGGCTGCGGCCGCACCTACGTCCATTGCTGAGCGCCTCCGGTAGACACTGAGAGAATTCCCAGTGGCGCCCGGCGGACCTTGGCCCCCATTGTGGCCAAGGTCCGCCGGGCGCCACTGGGAATTCTCTCTATAGTACGCGTAGTGTCTGCGTGGTGGTCGGGTGTTACCCCGCATCCTTGGGGTCGGGTTAAATCCCGCGTCGGTGAGTGAAGTCGTGCGTGGAGTGAAGCCCCACCTCATGCAGCCCTTCTAGCCTGCTTCTGTAAGGACGGTGCGTTGCTAATCCATCGTCCTCAGGCCCCGATCATGGAGGTCGATGGTCCTGGGCGTAGTCACGTCTGCGGCGTCCTCGCCGCACACTTCGGAACTCAGCGGGGAGGGTACGCTCCCTCACCCTACCGGCCGCCTCCTTCACGAGCATTACCTGCTCGCAGAAGGAAACGGCCGCGTTCCACTGACTCCCGCTAGAGACCATGGCTCGTAGCATGGTCTCCAGCGAGAGCGTATCTACGTCCAGGCCCACAACGAGATCCCGGCGCTGACTCACCCATGCTGAGCATTCCACCAACGTGTGGAATGCCGTGTCTTCGCCGGAAGCTTCGTCGGAGTTGGGACCGCTGGGCCTCGATTTCTCGAGACGCAGGCCTGTGGTCCCGCTCCAGCGCCTCCTTGTGCCATTGAAACAATGACGCAAGGGCTCTCGCTTCCAGGTCCCATGGAGGGGTCGCGGCTAGGAGACATGCAGCCTCTAGGGAGATCGTGCGGTACCCTCGTATTGTCCTGACGGCCAAGGTCCTCAACGATCTGTGTAAAATGGCAGCGTTGTTGGCCGTCAGTCTCGGCGCCCATATGGGAGCCCCGTACACGGCCATACTCCGCACGATCCCCAGGTACAGTCTCCTGCAGGAAGCGTTGGGTCCCTTTAAGTTGGGCATCAGTCGCGAAAGCGCGGCTGTCGCCCCCGTCACTTTGGGGACCAAACTTCGGAAGTGTGGTCCGAAGTTCCACCTGCTTTCGAGTACAAGCCCCAGATACTTCATTGTGGGCTCGATGCCGATGCAAACGCTCCCTACATTTATGCTGGATCCTGGAGGTGGCCCGCGCCGAGGTCCGTGAAAACACAGAGCCTCGGACTTATTCAGTGCCACGTCCAGTCCCAGCCGCCGTATCCGACCCACGACTTCAGCAACCCCAGTCGTGACCTTGAGTGTTGCCTCCTGGTGCGTTACTCCCCGCGCCGTGACGAGCGTATCGTCGGCGTAACAAGTTACGCCTAAGCCCTCAGGCAACGCACCCCGCAACACCCAGTCGTATCCGATGTTCCACAGGAGAGGTCCTAGGACCGACCCCTGAGGAACACCGCACGACACATCTCGCCGAGCTGGCCCGAGCCAGCTAGGGTATGTTATAGCCCTCTCGGATAAATATGCCCCGACAATACGACGGAGGTAGAGAGGCACTTCGTGGTATACCAGTGCCTCTCTAACGCAACTCCAGGGTAAGGTGTTAAAGGCGTTGGCGATGTCAAGAGACACCGCCAACACCACCTCGCTCCGCGAGACTGCTTCCTCCGCCAGGGTCTTCACGCGCATGATCGCGCTCACGGTGGACCGTCCCCGACGAAAACCGTACTGGTTGTCCGCCAGGTCTGGGCCCACACGCGTGAGATGCTCGACGAGGCGTTCCGCGATAATTCGCTCAAAGAGCTTACACACCTCGTCGAGCAGCACGATCGGCCGGTAACCGGACGGTGAGTCCACCGGCCGCCCCGCTTTCCGGATCAGGACCAGTTTCCCCGTCCTCCACACCTTGGGAAACTGGCCCCTTTCGAGGCATGCGCTGAAGAGTTCCTCGAGGGCCAGGACCCATACACGGCCCGGAATGCCGTCGGGTCCAGGGGCGGTGGTTTTCCGGCGACTGAGCCGTAGTACCACCGCTCCTAACTCACCCTCTCTGACTTCGGGTACGTCGTCTTCGCTGCTACTATCCGCGTTGCGCGTCTGAGACGGAGCCATGCGCGGAGGGATGTGCTCCTCCACGCTCGTCGGAAACAGAGAGCCCAAGACCCCCTCCAGCCGATCCGGCTGGAGACTCTGGGTCAGTGGAAGCGCCCTCGGTCGGAGTTTACCTCTGACCTGTAGGTATGGGCGCCCCCATGGGTTCCGCTCCAGGGTCTCCAAGAGCTCCTCGCGGGCTGCCGTCTTAGCCCGCGTGATCGCTTCCTGGAGGGTGCCCTTAGCCTCTCTGTAGGACGCATATAGCTCCGCCTCCCGGGCTGCCGCGTCGTCTGGTCGACGATGCCTCCGGCGAAACCTGGTATACTGACGGCGGGCGGAGACGCATGCTGCACGCAGCTGTGCGATCTCCGACGACCACCAGTACACCTGCTTCCTGGCCGGCCCGGGTGTAACCCTAGGCATCGCCGCATCGCAGATTTGCGACATGACTCTCCTGAACCACTCCGCCTCGTCATCCACGTCGACAGGCCTGTCCGGCGCTGGAATCCAGGCCTGCACGATGGATGCCTCCAGGAGAGCCTCCCGGTCTAAACTCTTGAGCGCCCAACGCGGTTCCGGGGGATTCGGTACCGGCTGTGGAAGGGTAGGTGGGGGGACGACCTCGAACCGGATGTATCGGTGGTCCGAGTGCGTCTCCACACCCTCCTCCACGCACCAGCCCATAATACGGCGGGCGAGGACAGGGGTCGCGAACGTTAAGTCCACGACCGAGCAGACCCCCGATTGCCAAAAGGTGGCGACATTCCCCCGGTTGAGGAGCTCTAGTCCACGTGTAGTGGCCCAGTCCTCAAGTAATCTCCCCCTGCCATTGGTCACCCGGGAGCCCCACGCCGTAGACCAGGCGTTAAAGTCTCCCAGGAGAAGGACAGGGCGAGGACGACACGCAGTGAAGACGACGTCGAGCTCAGTGAGCCATAGCTCATACTGAGCGTCGTTAATGTTGTTCGGCGAGATGTATGCAGCCACGACTGCCAACCCTTCATATTCCGCCGCAACGCAGCCTCGGCCGTTTGCAATAATTGCAAGCCGCGAGGTGCTCGCGGCGGACCCCCCAAAGATGCAGGCCAAGCCGTCTTGCGCCACCAGGCTTCCCGGGTGGGCATAGTACGGCTCGGCGACCACAACCAGGTCTATGGACCACTGCGCGATGCCCTGGAACAGAAGATCCTGAGCAGCGCGGCAGTGGTTCAAGTTCGCCTGTAGGATGCGGATATGGGTGTCCATTAATGGACGTCCATATCCGCATTCCGCCGCTAATCTGTTCGCGCAGTAGCGGCACCCCCGCTGCCCCCAGCGGACGGACGAGGCTTTGGCCTCGAGGCGGCGCAGGAACGGCTGCCGACCCGATGGTCCGCCGTCTTGCCCTCCGCCTCGCATCTATAGCAGCGAGGCGGTGCATTACAGGCGTTGGACTTATGACCGGGCCGGCTGCAGCGGAAGCACCGATCACCCACGGTGTCTTCCACTGCGCACTGCACTCCTACGTGCCCCACCATCATGCACCGGAAACACCTGGTTTCCCGGGCACGCAGGAGATGCACCTGCGCCTTGAGGAAGCCCCCTACGAGGAGGCTTCGTCCGTCCGCAATTTTAAGAGCCGCCGCGACGGGGCACTGGACGACTGCTGTACCGTGACCGGTGGGGCTGAAGGAGATCTCTCCAGCCTTCACCTGGTCACGGGGGCAGCCGCCCGCCTCCACGACGGCGGAGATTAGCTCATCCGTCGTGGCCGCCTCGTCCAGGCCCGAAATGCGCAGTGCTGCGCATTTAGTGGGTCTGGAGACGCGGACGGCTTCTGCGTCCAGCGTATCCATCAGCTTAGCCGCGAGGGCATCAGCTTTGGGGCCGCTGGAGGCACCGGAGACCTCGAGTAGGCGAGCCCCGGTGCGGGTGGTCTTGCACCGGAGCCCCCCTTGTATCTCGAGGGCCTTGAGGTCCACCGAGGCCTTGACTTTCCTCAAAACATCGGCGTACCCCACACCTCTCTCTACACCCTCCGTCGTCACCGTCAGAACGACGGCGGTGGAGCGAGGGGGGCGGGGCCTCTTCGGCGCCTTCGCCGCGGTGGCTTGGGCCGCTTTTTTGGCGGCCTTCTTCCGCCTATGTTTTGCTCCCACTACTTCCCATCCCTCCCCTCTGGAAGGATGTGTAGTGGGAGTGGCGCGGGACGCGGGGGCAGCAGGGATGGCATTAGGCCTCCCCTTTCTCTTCGGCTTAGCCGTCGTGGCCGGCTTAGCCGGTGTCCGAATGGTTGGTGAAGCGGACATAGGCGGGGCTGGGCGGGCAGCAGACCTACTTGGACCCAGGAGCGAGAGCCCCACTGGCGGCAGCCGCGTATGACAGCGCGGGTCGCGCCAGCGGGGGGCGGTATGATCGGTATTCAAGAACCGCGAGTCGCCTCTCAATCGCCGCCAGAATCTGCGTCGGTGTCGGCGCAGTCTGCAGCGGCGATGCAGGAGGCGCTCCGGGCGCGCTCCTAAGTGCCACCTTGGGCGCCGGTCTAGCCGTCGGCGAAGGCGGAGAGGGTCCGGTCGGCTGGGTCTCCGGAGGCCCCTTGACCAAAATGGTAAGGTTAGCGACCTCCTGTCGCAGGGCCTCTGTCTGTTTCCGGGAGGAAGCGAGCTCAGCAGCCAAGCTCGCTACCTGGTCTCTGAGCTTTGCCTCCTCCTCGGACACGCTCCGCGCGAGGAGCTCATCGAGGGACAGGTGGGCGTCGGCAATGGCTTCGGACACCACCTTCTTCTTCCCCGAAACATTCTTGGCACCTCTCATGGCGGCAATGATTCGGGCAAGAGCCCCCATGAGCACCCGCGCGGCCGGCACTTCTTTGTCCCTGCCGCTAGGCAGGAACGGGACCTGTATACTGGGGTTCGGTGCCCGCCCCTTGGCGTCGTAGCCGGGCTTCCGGACTCGGACCGCCTTGACCGGTGGCTCCTCGCATTCGCTGGAGACCACTGATATCGACGGACCGTCCTTCGGCGTCGAATGCGACTTCTTCACCGGCGCGCTCTTCTGATGGCCCCTCTTCAGGTAAATAGAGCGCGCCGGCTCTGGTTCCGTCTCCGCTTCCATCGTGCCGGGATCTGACTCACTGTCAGTCCCGGCAGCAAATGGTAGTTCAAACCTTGAAGGCGTCGACGTCGCGCTGCGACTGGGCAGCGCGACGCGAGTCTCCGTACCGCTGGGCAAGTTCGGCGTCCGTGAATCCTGCGTTAGGTCGTCGTTTTGGTCCGGCGCTACCCTGACAACGGCAGTACCGAGACCGGGGGTCACAAAACTTTCGGGTTCATCCGACATGGTTATTCTTCTTTAAATAAATAAATAATTGGCCACACAAGTTTAGACCTTGACGTTCTGTCACCCAACCTGCCACTCCGTTACGGTGGTCAGGTTGGGGTCCAGGGCGGACGGCGTGGACGTAGTCAAAGATCACTTGGGGCCCCGCCCCAGTTCTACACCCATGGTGTTAGACGGCGGGCGCACCAATACCAGTTTGCTCCAGTTTCCGGTACCTCGGCTCTCTTATCCACTAGAAAAGATCGATTTTATGATATACTATCATAGTATGATGGGGAAATCGATCGTACAGTGAAGCACAGAATTGACGCAGGTTGGATCAAATGGCGGCAGGTCAAAGCCACTATATGTGACCCCCAATTTCCTCCGAAATTTAAGGGGAAAATTTAGAAAACTATCGTCAGACCTGCCCTCTTGTATGGACTTTCATGTTTGGCCGTAAAAGCGACGGATGAAAGACAATGGCATGTAGCGGAGATGCGAATGTTAAGATTGATGTGTGGTGAAGAATGGATATGGTAAGGAACGAGTATATTAGAGGAAGTTTGAAAGTTGCATCAGTGAATGAAAAATTGAGAAGCGAGCGGCTATCATGGTATGGACATGTTATGAGAAGAGAGGAAAGCAATGTCGTTAGAAAGGTGCAAAGTATGACTGTAGAGGGTTTAAGAAGTAGAGGTAGGCCAAAGAAAAGATGGATGGAATGTGTGAAAGAGGATATGAAAAGGAGAGGAGTGACTGAAGAGATGACGTCTGACAGGGATGTGTGGAGGAGAAAGAGTTGTTGGGCCGACCCCAAATAATTGGGATAAGGGCAGGTAGATGATGAGCTGATTACCGCGCCTTCACCCGCAGGATTTAGTTTTCTCAGTCCCTATTTCCACGGGAACACCGGGATAAAAAGTAGCTTATGTCATTTGGGGATAATGTTGCTACATATAAGTGAAACAATTTTCAAAATAGGTTCAGTAGTTACGGAGTTTATTCAATTCAAACAACTTACAGAGTATAAATAGAGAAGTAGACTTGTACAGAAAGAGAGTAATGTATTGAAATGAAAGGATGATACAGGTAATGTTCCAATACGATTAAATGAATTTATATTTCCGACCTACTTCATTACGTAGATTTATTTTCTACTTAGGTACGATCTGATTAGAATATATCACACTTGATTAGGTACGCTTTGGCCGAAATGAAAGGTCAAATCGTGAGGTGAATAATCGGGCTTTTATCCTTCATAATTTTTTACCAAGACGGATTACCAATAAACTAGTGGTTCTGTGAACAGTAGACCTCGCGTTATTTTCGCATTTTCCCCCCCAATTCTCCCCCATTTTCCCTCCAATCGAAAAATCCCTTCGACAAAAGTTGCGCCTTACAACAAAGAACACTTGTGCCAAATTTCATGAAAATCACACATACCAACAAAGCCAAATCGGCCAGTCGTCGGGTTAAAACTGAAACGCTTCACTCGCCTCGCTCGCTCGGTCAATTATTGTTTCACAAAAACTGCTTACTTCTTTGGGCTATTATATAATTTTATTGTAATTTGGTATCCTGTCTGCATACTTATACTGAATACAAGCAATCAGAGATTGACGCTAAGTAGTGGATCATCATACATACTCGCTCGGATTGCAGAGATTTTATTTAGTGGTATAGGTATAGTGCGCAAAGCAGGTATAGGCAAAGCTCCACTTACGCCTTTTTACCTATACCCAAAAATATATTATATTGTAAGATCTGTACTGGTTGTTGTAGTTTTGGTTTAAATTAGAGTGGTTATAAATTTTCTATAGTAGTCAGTAACAGAAATAGACTTGCCCTCTATTACGTAGTACCAACCAAATTACTAGCAAGCTGTGGGTGTGTAATGCACCTCTGCTTACCCTTTCGGAGATATAAGCGTGTTGTGTTTGTCTGTCTGTCGTACAATAATTGAAAAAAGCTTAATAAGTATGATTTATTTGTTCTGTCATTCGATTTTCGAAAACATAGATTTCGGCTTCGGCCGTATGAAACATTGTACTTATCTGTATTTTTGTCCAGCCCAATCATTGACATTGGTCATTTTCGAGTCCAGCCCAAGACTATAGTTTTTGTGATTCATATTGTAAAATTATATAAGAAAAAGTTAGCATACTTCACTGCTTACAAAATATATTAATGTGTTGTGTGTTTTAATCTTTTATATGGCCTAGATTTTTAGGGTAAAACGAGAACCCTATAACTAAGACTCTGCTTTACGTCCATCCGTCATTCCGTCTGTCACCTAGCTGTATCTCATGAACCGTAGTAAGACAGTTGAAATGTTTACGGTTGATGTATTTCTGTTGCTGCTTAACAAATACTAAAAAACAGAATATAATAACATACATACATACATATGGTCACGCCAGTTTCCCATAGGGCTAGGCAGAGACTATGGAATTCCACTTGCTACGATCCTGGCATACTTCTTTCGCTTCTTCCACTTTCATAACTATCTTCATGCACGCTCTCCGGTTCTGGGTACTCTTGACCTGGCCTTTGGTCAAAACATCTCCGATTTGGTCGAAGTACGTTCGCCTAGGTCGACCCTTACCTGCCTGGCCATTTACGCCCGTCTTATGTATCTGTTTCGTCAATCTTCTTTCATCCATCCTTTCTACGTGCCCGAACCATCTAAGCATCCCTTTTTCTATCTTACTCACTACATCTTCTGATACACCGCAAAGTTCTCGGATCACGCTGTTCCTCACTTTCTCAGCCAATTTGAGAAGTATGAGTGGGGTGACCCACTCATACTTCTCAAACTTCTCATTTCCACTGCATTTATTTTACTGTCATGCTTATTCTGTCAAACCCAACATTCACTTCCATACATAAGTGTAGGGACCAGCAACCTCTATGAACAGCCAGCCTAGCCCTCCGAGAAATCTTCTGACGGTTCATAAAGTTACGCAGAGCCCCATTCACTTGATTTCCTGTCATAACTCTTCTTTCAATGTCGTCGTCACATCTTCCATCCCTTATATATAGAACATAATAAATATACAACAAACGTGTTTTTTTGCCGTTTTGGTATGGAACCTTTTTTGCGCGATTCCGAATCGCACTTGGCTGGTTTTTTAATACCTTAAATTATACCCACACACGTATCACGCCTATATCCCCGAAGTGGTAGGCAGAGGTGCATTACACACCCACAATTTGCCAGAATTTTTAGTCCCACGTAATAGGGGGCAAGCCTATTGCCGTCACCGAGCACATTTGTAATGGGTTATGTTCAAAATTGCCGAATGAATTTAATAAAAAGTAGCAGCTATAGTGTTATTTTGAAAAAAAAATTAAACCCGTTGCCTGGCGATGAATGTTGATGAAAGGCAACAAAATCTTACGTGCTACCCGCTTTGGCACAGCCAATTACAGTCCTGGGCGTCTCGGACTATAAACGGAAATTATACCTTACTCTTTAAAATTGGTTAAGCAGGTTACAAAGGGTCACGAAAGAATTTGCATACAATGATAAGATACGAATATCATAAGGTATAATATTAATAGTAACTACTCGTATACCTTTTTATGACTCGAGTTTTACTTTTGAATTTGGAATATTTCAATTGAAGAGTTCAAGTAAAAACGATTCCACGTGAGCGAAGCCAGGGCATCACCTAGTTAGTAGGTATATTACACTTAACACCATCAGCCTGTGCTCACCTGCATTCCAACCCAACAAGTATTGATCTGCTGTTACAAATTTTTTTTGCTTGTGATCGACGACAGAGATCAAAAGGGACAATTTTTTTATTTTAGCATTCTTGACTTCTTCTCTATGTAGGTATAGGTACCTACATACTACTACGTATAACGAACACTCTGAACGGGTAGCCTAATAAACAAAGGATATTATTACGTCCAAATTTCAGCAAATACTTTGTTGGTCCCATGTAATAGGAATAGAGCCTAGTGTATTTTTTGCGAAAACATGATTTAATTTTTTTAACATCTCTGTCTGTCACTTTTATGTTTCTTCCGATAACATGAGATATCTTCATATCCGGAGAAAGTAGAAAGTAGTACATCAAATTCACATATTTTAAGACTTATTTTAAACTAGCGGACGCCTGCGTCTTCGCCCGCTTGACTAATTATATACACAAAAACCTTCCTCGAGAACCACTCTATCCATTAGTGAAAATCGCATCAAATCCGTTGCGTAGTTTTAATAGTAGATTGTTTACCCAGGGATGAAAGCATCGCATTTCTGACGAGATATTTTGACGCTCGAACGTAGTGAGAGCGCCAATAGTTCGAGGCAGAAATGGGTGTTTTCACCCGAGTTAAACACTCTACTTTTCATTTCGAATACGAGGAAAGCAAATAAAAGTCAAATAAAACAAATATAACAATATAGATTGATCACGTATCAAGTATTGTACTTCCCGCCTTTTTTTTTAATTTTTTGTTTTCATTCGCACTTTTTTCAGGCCAGGCAGGTCATACCGCCTTGTATGTTATATATGCCTTGTATGTTATATATGCCTTGTGTTATATTTTGGGCGATTTAGTCAGGTTTAGTCGGAGTCTCAACCTTAAAATAAAGGACAGGTATACCTTAAAATACTGAGTATTTTAAGGTATAACTGTCCAAATAATTATTGTTTGTGCTAATTACGTTTTTTTTTAATGTAACTCAACTCTTTTTTGTTTATGACCATTCAAATACCAGAATGTTGTTTTGATTTAATCGAACTTTGGCTGTATACGTTTTTGCCATTGCCTCAAGATGTGCAGATATTTTTTTTTTACTTTTCCGCCCTAGGGCCGAAATGTATCACTTTCAACCCGCCTATCAGGTAAGCAATGACCCACTTTCAGAGCATGAGAGTTGAAATAGTAGATTGTTAACCAAGGGATGAAAGCATCCCATTTCTGACGAGTACAAGTCATTCAGTTATGATGCGTCAACGTGGGCTTTTCCATGTCAAACCTGCCACAAAAACTTCTCTATTTCAACAGACGCAATATTGTTTTTATACTGTACCTATGGGTAGGTACCTAACTGGCGACCCATACCTATAAACCTTATACCTACCCGATACACTTAGTTTTTACAAAACAATATCTATAATGTATATTATCATGAGTTTCATAAAAAGAAAATAGTTATAGCGGTGTAACATTTATTCATAACTAGCTGTCCCGGGGGTACACTACAACCGTCAGTCACAAATACGAATTTCAAAATACCGATTTTCATAATTCCGACTGCTTCAAAATTCCGAATATAACAACTCCGATTGATCATTACTCCTATTTTTATAATTCCTAAATTTCAATATTCCTAACGTTTATAATTTACTACTCTCAAAATACCGAACTTCAATAGATCGAATAACAAAAAGTCCGACTTAATGATATTTCGAAACATCAACAATACGAATTCTGATTATTAAAATACCTAAATAGCAAGACACATAAACACTTTGTTTCGAATAAAAATATTTTGTTTCCCTGGTCACATGCCAAAGTATGTTTCCCAAATTTCGTTGTGGCTCAGAACGTCAACTTCCCAAAATGTCCCCTGGTACCAAAATGTCAACTTCCCATAATGTCCCTTTCCCAAAATCTCAACTTCCTAAAATGTCCCTTTCCCAAAATGTCAACTTCCCAAAATGTCCCTTTACCAAAATGTCAACTTCCCAAAATGTCCCTTTCCCAAATTGTCGCTTTCCCAGAATGTCCCCCATTCTTAGGCTTAAACGTATAACGTGTAACCAAAATGAAAAACAATTTAGAATCAATTTTTTTTTATTACTTGAGTAGTGGGATCAACTTTTTCGTCAATTTTTAATTTGAAATGAAATGTAATTATTATAGTTATATATTATCAACATATTATATAAAAACAATAACAAATAACTTTAATTAGAAGTAATACGATCAAGTACACAGTATTTCAATAGGATTTAAATAGTCAGGACTGATAACTACGTACTAGGTGCGCTCTGGCGTCCTCGCTTCTGATTGGATGTGTAACTACCAACATCATAATCTGTTAGATTCGTGTATTATGTTGGTCACATGTAGACGAACTTGTTCGTCCAGAAATTAATTAAACTAATTGACATTAACTTAACTTAATTAAACTAGATTATTATCTATTCCTTCTTGACCATTTCCTCCGCCATATATAATTAAATTTTGGATTATTAAGTTAGAAATAAATTTAAATAAATTAAGAAAGCCTCAAAAAATTCAATTTCTTTAAAACATGTTGCATAAACTAAACGAAACTATCAACAAAAATATTTATCTCACAAAAGTGGGTACCTTTGAAAAAATTATGTATTTCATTGTCATTTTATTCTATTCAATGGTCTTGTTTATACTTACGTAAGACAGTGTAATTTTATTGCTTGTGACGTGTTTTTATTGATAACTTGAAAATGAGTGAGGAGTTAGACTTTATATGTAACCAAAAAGGAAATAAAACACTAATATGGAAGGGATTTCAGTACAACAAAAACAAAACTAACAAAGACAGTACGTTATGGCGATGTATTAATAGAACCGTATGTAATGCATCATTGACATTAGATAAAAGCAGGAAAACCGTTTTAAGAGAATCAATGCATACTTGTGAACTAAATATTGTTGCCGTCAATATTAAAAAAGAAAAAATCAAGTTGAAGAAGGAAGTGTGTGATAATTTAGGGCCGATTCGAAAAATTTGCGAATCTACTTTGGCAGACCTAAGCAATGAGAATCGTGATGATCGAGACTTGATACCAACATTTCGTTCCTTAAAAAGCTCTCTTTACCGAGCGCGAAAAAAATATTTGAAAACAGACTTGCTAGTACATTATAATACTGGAACAGTTCAAACACCACAAAGTTTGGCAAAAAAGTTTTAGTATGTGAAGATGGCAGTACGGAAAAAATTAAAATTTTTGCCAGCACTATCGCTAAAAAAATAATGAAAAGGCCAGGTTCATACTATGCCGATGGGACGTTTAAATCAGCTCCAAAACCTTTTTATCCAATTTTTGTATACTAGCTACTATTATCTTAATTATATCTGTGAATATGTTACTAACAGTAATTCTTTTGATCTAAATTTTTTGACAATTTAAATATGACTATATTTCATTTCAAATTTCTTTTCTAATTAAAAATCCCACTACTTAAGTAATATAAAAAAAATTGATTCTAAATTGTTTTTCATTTTGGTTATAACGTTTAAGCCTAAGAATGGGGGGCATTCTGGGAAGTTGAAATTTTGGGAAAGGGACATTTTGGGAAGTTGACAATTTGGGAAAGGGACATTTTGGGAAGTTGACATTTTGGGAAAGGGACATTATGGGAAGTTGACATTTTGGTACCAGGGGACATTTTGGGAAGTTGACGTTCTGAGCCACAACGCCAAATTTTTTATATAATACAGATCAATTCCGGCGCTTCGCCGGCCGCTGCCGCGGCACGCTCGCTCGGCTCCCGCTCTGTTGTGGTCACAGTTCTAACCTAACCTAACCCACTTCTACCCATTCCAGATACCCAGACCAGACTGCGTGAAGTTGGTTCTGCAGCGATTTCTTTCTGTCACTAAATTCTGTAGAACAAACATGTTGACTTTTAGTTTATTCGAAGTATTGAAAATCGGAATGTCGTGTTTCGGACCGAGAACCCTTCAAGTATTTGACTCTTCGAACGTATGAAAATCGGAAAACTAACAAATTGCATTAATGACTTTCGGTAAAATAAGTTTCGTGATTTTTAATAACACATTACAATTCTTAGGTATTATGAAATTCGGACTTTTGAAAATAAGAACATCGAAATTCGGAATAAAGTTTTTCGGAGTATTTGGGTATTCCCTGTCCCGGCGAACTTCGTATCCCATAAATTTGTCTAATGTTCCGTTAAACTTTTTTTTTCCTCCATAAGAACCTTCTCCTGATAGCAACTATCACAACAGAAAAAAAAATTAGCAAAATCGGTTCATCTGCTGTCGAGATTTGCGCTTAGCAACACATTCAGCGATACATTTTTATATTATAAGAAGATTATAGATAAATAGTTGGTAATCACAGTCAATCCGTTTTGGTAGGTAGGTCGGCCCTGGACCGTTGAACAAACAAAAAAAGGGGTAAGTAAATACGAGTAGTAACCTACTTATGTGTTATTCAGATGAAAAATACTGTAAAGTTTCATTAAATCTACTTAGTAGTATAGAACATTCATTGGTTTATGCAGGTAAACATGTTTGCTATCACTCAATTCTTTAAATAAAACGCTTTAATAGGATTAAAGTTGTGTTTACTGTTTAGCACATTTACAATAACTTCGGACATGACACCTAATCCCGATCATAGGGATCTTAAGGTATGTGACACACTTCTAGTGTTGTAATTACACCTGACAGTATTCAATGATGCTAACAGCAGTTTTTTTGGTAAAAGAGTAACAAACATCCATTTATCTTTCACTGTTATAATATTGTTTTGCTTTATAATATAATAACAATAAGATACCTACATAACAGTCATCTAATTACAATCATACAAACATAAACGAAGAATATATTACTACGTATTCAATATAATTAACGAACTTTTTGTTGGAGACGTCGATGTAGAGTTGTAGATAATAGATAGGTATAGATACTTAATAAAAAATTATAACATCTATTAGCTGAAGAAATTGATATTCTTTGTTGGAACATAGATAAAGGACTACTCTTCTATAGTAGGTATAGGCATAATCCCATACTAAGAAATGGACTTTCTATTATGGCTTTTTTCATAAAGACTGTTATTTACATAAAATTGTCAATAAGTACCTACTGTAGATACGGTCTTTACATAAAATTGTACTCGTACATACAATGGAATACCTAATTGGGTGGTTATTTACCTTGTGTTTCATTTTAATATTTCCGATTCTCCCACGGAATACATAAGTGCGAGTAGTAAATGTCGAAAAAAATATATACTTATACGAGACATTACCCACAAAGTGCATGAATTGACAAAACTCGGTAAAGAAACTCGTGCGCATTCAGTTAGGGGCAATCAATGCCCTGTAGCGGTCGGTTGTAAACATAAAATCTAGAAAAATAAATAAACAGTGCATTCAGTGGATTGTTTAGACCTGTTGTATAAATAAATACAGGTTAGTGATTTATTGTTATAATTTGGTTAATTCATAGTTTAATATTTTGCTTGTTTCGTTGTGTCTACATTATGATAAGTGAAATTAGAGTACGCGATAATAATTGTTCTCGTAAATTGCTCAATTTGCGGTCAATCAGTGAGTGATAATAATTTTATTTGATTGTTTGGTACTTATTGAAATAATAATTTACGTAGTACCTATGTTATTGTGAAGGTCTGCAGTTCTGCAGTTCTCGGTTTGCAGAGATTGTTTTGTTGGGAATTTTGGTTTGAATTACATAGTGGTTTTGAATAATCTACAGTGTCCGGTAACGGCAATAGACTTGTCCCCGATTATGTGGGACCCACAAAATTACTGGTAAAGTGTGGAAATGTCCCTAATACACCTCTGCCTACCTGTTTAGGGATAAATGCGTGATGTATGCCTGTCTTTATGTAGTGAAGTTTATAAGTCAAAAATGTGTGGGGATACGAACACAAATGGAGTTGTATGAATCTTGTGTTCCACTTTGTTTTAGAAAGTCGATTCTTTAGAAATAAAAATACCACGAACTCTTGGCAAAAGTACTAAGAAGCTCTACCACGAAGGTCGAGCCCCAAACTTTTCAATTGAATGCACCTGCTCATAACCAACAAAATCTGGGTGCAAGTAACGTCCCTGCTTACCCTATATTTGTGAATTACATGTCATAACTTATGTTTGTGTCACTTTTAAAAATGGCTTCAACCAGGTTTTGTCAGTTTGAATATTTTTACATTATTTACGCGACACTCACATTAATTGTTATATCATCATCATTAACTCATCGTCATCCACTGTTGAACATTGGCCGCTCTAACTAGTTTTCAGTGTAAACAGTCCATTACCACGTGCGTCCAATGAGACCCAGCACTTTTCACTAGGTCCATCTGATAGGTGGCCGTTCCACACTATCAGTACGCGGTCTTCACTCTAGAATCTTTTTGCCTCATCGACCATCGATCTTCATCGTTGTATCGGTAGGTCGTATAGCTAAAGTATTAAATATACCTTTTATACTACTATGTTATATAATATACTACTTAGGCAGTAAACAAGCAATACGACCCACCATCGTAAGCGGTTACTGTGACCTACAGATGCAACCCGATTGTTATAGAAGTAAAGGTCTTACTCGCGCATCATTACACGTGGACAGGAAACGTCTACCATTTCCTCTACAACACAGGAATAATGGAGAGAATTTGAACTTATCTTCTTGCAGTTTTTAGAAATAGATTTAGCTCAACTCAGGGCAAAAACAAATAGGCTTTGTTTCATGAAAATTATTTCATAGGAAGAAAGTTATCGTCACAGCTACTAAACAAACAAAAGAAGTAGATTATATAGCACTTCGATGCTGTAAGACCATAAACACCTTACCATATTGGATAACCTGCTAAAGTCACTTAAGTTTAAACCACAAGGAAGTCATTGTGACAGAATAGTCTGGTCATTAATCTAACTAATGGGCTGTTCTAGTAGTAACATCATTTTAAGATCACGACATCGCTGTTGACATTGATGTTGACCTCCATGTCTTGGTCTTTAATTAGTAGCCTGCCAGTGAGGGTGATGTCTCATTACATATATTAAAAGACTATTATGTCGCATCGCTCGCGTTATATTGGATCAACTTACAAACAATAACTAACAATAATTCTATAAGTACTACAAACTTATATTTTTCCTTTCCTACTTTAAAAAGCAACATTTTAATTTATGTTGCTTCAAGTTTAACTTGGTCTATTTGTGAAAACCTTAAGAAAAAAACTGTGAGTGGCTTCAAAGCTAAACTTCCAACTGCCACGTGACTAATATGTGGCATACAATATAATAAAAAGCCTTGATCAGCTCTCCAGAGAGCAATAGGTGATTTGACTTTTATCTTAGAGTGGTCTCTAATTCGTTCTTTCATTTAAACTTACTTTTTCCGTTCATCGACTGTTTACAATAATAATTTCAGTAAATAATGCAAAAACTCGCACAATATGATAATGAATTATTTCGGATTACAGATTGATTAGCAATTTAATTAATCTTATCTGTATGTAAAGTGTTATCAATTATGATGTAAAATGTAGATAATTAATATTCTGTGTTAGATAATATTAATATAATATCTATATTTATCTATAGGTAGGTATCTATATTTCAATATGTATTACAAAGAGTAAAGCAAAGTTAAACTTTGAAACCGCTGAACCGATTTAGAAGCGGTATCTTGATTGCTAGACATAGACAATTTTTAAGCAAAGGAGGAATGAGAAAACTTTGGTACAATAGCTGCGGCCATCAGATAGTACATAGTATACTCGTAGATACTCGACGCAACATTATAAGCAAAAAAAGATGTGCTGGAATTATAGCTGCATTAAACGTATTTATTATGACGGACTAATTCGCGTAGGTAGTTAATGTCAGTGTACACCGAGTGGTTGCAAGCCACTTACAGACCTTTCGTCTCAGATGTGATGTGCGGCATATAATATCGAAAACACCAGTAGTCTCGTGTAAAACTGTCTGATGAACAGTCTTTAGATCTTATCTAGTCCTGATGATGATGTATTCCCAGTCAGTCGAATCCTTAAGTACTAAATAGGTACATAAGGCGGATAGATAGAGGCATTCATTAATACGCCTGGTATTCATTTAGTAGTACTATGTTTTTGTCAATTGGCGACGTGCTTAAGTCCTCGTCAAACTTTGGTATATTTGTCTTCCTATCAGTAATAGCAGCATCGCGTATTTGTGAAGAGACTCAGAGGTTTTGCAGACAGTTCGTAGCTGATATCAACTTTTTCTTTACAGAGAGAAACAGAATGGCTCCAGACGCTGACAGGCAACAAATAAGCTTCCCGCACCTTCCATATCCAGTACTTCGCGACAATGTTCCAAAGTCAGCACAGTACTGGTTAAAAGGGAAACGAATGCAAGACGGTGCGGAAGGTCTCTGGAGAATACACGACGGATTATATGATTTAACTGAATTTATAAGTTCACATCCCGGTGGAAAGGAATGGCTCAATGTAACAAAGGTATGGTACTGATACTCATCTTCTTCATTTACATAGTCATAGCATATAGTAAGAAAAGTTAACGATATATTAAATAAGAAGAGAAGCAAAAAAAGTCTGAAACTAAACATTTTTGTTCGTGTCTGTTTTTAATTTTTTAAACGTTATAGCGTCAGAATTTATTTTTGGTGTTTGGACCTAACTTCTTATTCCGGGCATTCTGCCCGAGTGAAGCCTATGCATAATTTAGGCATGACACTCTTTTACATTGAAGCTTGAATAAGATGATGAACTACGATTTAAGTTATTGTTCTGGTTGGAAACAGTGAAATTCGTTTTAATATATTGCGCTTGTATCCATGTAAGGTTACGTAAGCAAAAATAATAAAAGAAATGGAGGTCCATTTCTTTTATATTTTTGTAACAACAAATAGGACAAGACATTTAATTAAAGACATGAGATGGGTTCATGACTACGCTTGTGTCAACTTTGGGACATCTTACATACAAAAACTGTCCATTTTGTTTGCCTTTGCTTCATAATCATGTTGCCCCAAGCTAAGCTTAGTCTGTTTATAAAAACCACAAGAAAATCAATTCAGATAGCATCGGACCCGAAGAGGCCACACAGGTGGTCAAAGTCTACTCCCGTTATTATATTTCGAAAGAGAGTAAGGAAATCCGGCTGAATTTTTTAAAACTCTACTTGAAAAATTCTGAGGCTAACTCGAATTAACACACTGATGCTTACCTATATAGTGGAGTGCAGTAAGGCATAAAAATGGTAAAATCTCGGAACCCAGGGCCAGTCAATGAATCTTTAAGTACATAAACTTTGGAAATGTGTTTTTAATAGTATATAGAAACATGTTAAAAAAAATATTTTGCGCGTTCTCAATTTTTTAATTATTATTAAGCAATTTTTTAATTATATGTATATAATTAAAAAATTGCTTAATAAAGCATATAATATATACATAATAGACGCATATAATATATGCGTCTCTGGCTCGCACGCAGAAGTTATTTCCAGTGGCGCCCGGCATAATAAACCTTTAATAAGTGTGCGAAATTTCATACTCCTCCATCCACCCAATTTTCTTAAAAAAGAGTACAAATTTTATGCTTCACGTATTGTAAAATAATAAACTCACAAGAACCTTTTGAAATAGTCTAGAAGGAAAAACTGTGAGACCTCAATAATACCTAACTTACTATGATGGCGTGTTAATCATAGAACAGGTTTGCCCTTAACCAACCAACAGTGCGTAACACGGTAATCACTGTTACGTGACAAGACATTGCCTATTCCCACTAAGTACAAACACATAGTTAATCTTGAAATTACGTTATCAGTTTTAATCTTTTCTTCGCTTAGTAAAGCAGATATAAGAATATTATAGTCTAACTAAAATATATAGCAAGAGTTCACTAAATAAATAATAATAATAGTAGCTGGTATGGGTTGCCTAAAACTCGCGTTGCTCATTCATTATTTTTAGTGTATTGTATTCCCGAAGTAGGTACCTACTTAACGTAGGTAAATTAATTAGTTTTAATTATAATAGACATAAAGATGCAGGTAGGCTAAAAAACCAGGATAGAATGCCTGAAAGAGGATATGACATCTGACAGATGTGTGGAAGAGAATCACGTGTTGCGCAGACCCCAAATAATTGGGATAAGGGTGTAGCTAGATGATGAAATAATAGACAAACAGATATTAGGTACATCAGGTGCATTTACACCCACACTTTGCCAGTGATTTTGCTGGTCCCACGTTACTTACCTCGGAGTGCAGATATTCTATTTAGTGGTATGTTATATTGTCCTTGCTGTTGGATTTTTTTTTTTTTTTTTTTTTTTTATATTTAGGTCGACAAATTGACGCCACTCGCCTGATGGTAAGCTGAGGCGACGTCTGGCAATTGAGGGCGACTCTCACAGTACACAGGAATACTATAGAGAGTGGCCCTCAACTTGACGACCCTGTAATGTGCCTCTTCACGCTTCGCTTAAAGAGCCCAGGGTTATATGTAGGAGGAAACACGTGCGCAGGCAGGGCGTTCCAAGCCACCATCGTTCGGCAGAGAAACGATCGTTTAAAACGCTCGGTTCTCGCGAAGACGGTTTCCACGGTATGAGGGTGACATCTCTGCCCGGCACGCGTTGTTCGGGATCGGAAGGGAGAGGGTGGGATCAGGTTGAAGAGCTCTTCAGTATTCAACGCAGGGTCTAATCTGCGTTTTGTACAGCAGACACCTCTGGTGCGGTGTAAAGAATCGCTTTACCTTGTTAGCTAGCCCAATACATCTCTCAATGTATTTTGTGTTATTGAGCTCTCGACGAACGTCTATGCCAAGGATGTCTAGATTGTCCTTCATTGGTAATATTGCATTCTGAAGAGTGGGTAGGGGAAGGAAAGGGGATTTTTTCGCTGTAAATGCACACGCCTGTGTTTTGTGGGCATTGAACTCGACCAAGTTCTCGGCACCCCATTGGGAGATACTGTCGAGGCTTCGGTCGAGATCACCCACGAGATGTCGTCTCTCCTCCTCTATCACAGATCGCCCCGCCGTCGGACGAACCGAGTAACTCCCGTGCAATGTACTGTCATCTGCATAGCAATGAATGTTCCCGAGGGAAAGCATATCATTGATATGCAGAAGAAAGAGAGTTGGTGACAGTACGGACCCCTGCGGTACCCCGGCATTCACTTGCAAAAAGCGAGAAGCCTGGCCATCGCAGAGGACCCGCACTCGGCGCTCGTTTAAAAAACTGGCAATCCAGCTGCACAGTTGAGGAGGTAGACCATATGCCGGAAGCTTGGAAAGGAGCGAAGCATGCCAGACCCTATCGAAAGCTTTGGCGATGTCCAGGCTAATAGCCAAGGACTCGCCAAACTTTTCCATAGCCTCACCCCATACATGCGTGACGAATGCCAGGAGGTCACCCGTTGATCGTTTTGGCCTGAAGCCATATTGCCGATCATTGATTAGCGAGTGATCCTCCAGGTATCGCATGAGCTGCTTATTAATAAGAAGCTCGAGCACCTTGCAAATGACTGAGGTGACAGCTATGGGTCGATAGTTGCCTGGATCGGATCGATCCCCTTTCTTGGGGATCGGTTGTACGTTCGCCTCCTTCCAGGCCTCCGGCACGAGGCCTGTAGAGTATGACAGGCGGTACAGACGCGTTAATACTGGAGACAACTCAGCAGCACATTTTCGTAGCACCACCGCCGGAATGCCGTCAGGGCCACTGGCTTTCCGCGTGTCGAGTGACCGCAGCACTGCCCGTACATCACATTGCCTGATAACAATATCAGGCATAGTGTGGCCACAGTTGGCGATGGCGGGGGGCTGCAGGCCACGGTCATCGACCCGGGAATTAGCCGCAAAGAGGTCTGCGAGCATGTCCGCCTTCTCTTGGGCTTTGTGAGCCAGTGATCCATCAGGAAAACGCAGTGGTGGCAGCGAGGGTTGACAAAAATTTGACTGTACGGCTTTGGCCAGTTGCCAGTATCCACGGCTGCCCGTGGGATGGGATGTGAGCTCCTGACCAAGCCGCGTGACGCGCTGGGCATCCGCTCTCTTGAAGGCCCTCTTGCTGAACCTAGTGGCCCGATTGTACGCTGCTTTGAGGCGGTTCACGTTCGGGTCACGTGCTGCCCGAGCCCTGACCCAGGCGCGATATGCCGACTGTTTTTTCTGGACAGCCTCGGCACATTCACGCCCGAACCAGGGGCGAGCTTTGCGGATGCTGGCGACATCAGTGAAAGGGATATAATATTCTATCCCTAGACTGATCTCGCCAGCAATGGCAGCAGCGCTATCCGAAGGCGCCTTCCCTACAAAGCAGCGCTGGCTCCACGGGATGGACGCAAAGTAATCGCGGAGACCGTCCCAGTCTGCCGACGAGTAGTGCCATAGTCGTCGAGTCATTTGTTCAGCACGAGCAGGCGGTGGCACTTGGAAGCTGGCGTGCACCACACAGTGGTCGGATGTGCCCAGTGGGGCGTGTACCGACACACTGTACTCGGCTGGGCGACTCGTCAGCAGTAGATCCAGCAAGGCGGGCGTGTGGTCTGACCTGTCAGGTATCCGGGTGATCCCCCGTACCATCTGGGTCAGCCCGTGGGAGAGAGCGAATGCATGGGCGGTTCGTCCCGCATGATAGGTCCTAAGGGACCCCAGCCACTCAACGTGATGACCGTTAAAGTCCCCCAGGAAAACCAGGTCAGCGTTCGGGAACCGCACCTGCGCATCGTCAGCCATCTCGCTGAGGTATTCGAAAAGTCTTGTTGTCCCAGTGTCCCCTGTGTGGGAGCGGTAGACGCACACGTAGATCTGGCTCATGGAGCCATGATCCACGTGCAGCCAAAGGACGGAGTAGGAGGGGTTCTCCAGACAGCGCAACCGGCGGCAGCAAACATCCGCCCTAACGAACACGCACACCCCGGCTTTATCGCGGAATTGTTCTTCAATGATATAGCCCGGGTAACAGAGGTACGACGTGTCGTCAGGGCGGCGTATCTGTGTCTCCGTTAGGAACATCACAGAAGGCCGTGCCGACTCCAGGTGATGGTGGACGGTATCGAGGTTTGCATGGAGTCCGCGGATATTCGCGAACTCCACCTCAAACGAAGTCAACTTTGTGGGGTTTCTAGGGGCCGCTGTGTACCGTCTATTCTCTTGTTGCACTGTCATTTTGAAATATGGGAAAGCGTGAAGACAGGGCGATATTTGGTGCGGCAGTAAGTGACAAAGTGCAGAGGCTAGCTTCGTCTAGAACCGTGTGGTTAGGTCGGAGCCGACCCGCCGGACGGAAGGGCTCCCAAACCCCCCTGATGCAAGGCCGCTGCTACCCCACACCGGTTACCACCCGGAGCGTCGACCCCACAACAGGATTATGCGCAACATGTGGGGCAGCCTACTGGGGTGGTTGGTCCCAGGCGGGCCCCATGACTATGTTGCGGGCGGCCGCGGCAACGCCGTTGCTAAGGGTCTCCCTGGCCGGCGAATCGACCCACACCACCCACACTAGACTCAGCTTCGCCCCCACTGGACCCCTGCCTGCCGCACCATACACCGCCCCGGGCCCGGCAGTGCAGCTGCTGAACCCCTAACGCAACCCAGCCTGGGCTGGGTTACTTGGGGGGCTTTAGCACAGCTGCACGGTGGTACCCCCCCGGACCAACACTGTTGTACCACCTGGTATCCACGTAGGGGCCAAAGCCACCACATGGGTACCGTAATATACGAACCTCGTCCGTTAATCAGCAGGTGCGCCACTAGCAGGTGAGGTCGCTGGTTTATTTACAAATGATGCACTACAATAAAAAAAAGAATGAAATTGGTATTTCAAGCCAATTAAAGAGTTTCGCGACATTTGTATAGACTCGAAAACTGGTAGTAGATGGTAAAACTAAACTATAATTAGTCGTTTTTATATAAGAGCAACTCAATACCTTGGACAATAAAACAAAATAATGATGCTGATGTTTAACACAAAAAAAAACAGAAATAATTTATGACTGATGTCTGTATGAAAAGACTTGAAACCAACTTGACAATTCACTCATTAAAAGGTGAAGAAGGTATGTAAGTAGTATATTCTCTGTTCTGTGATATAGGTACCTTCCTAAAATTCATTGTATTCTGCCAATACAAAATTACAAAGCTAATTAATTAACGCATACATTAACTAAACACGATTCCAAATGCAAATGCTAGAAACAATGTTATTCCAGTAATTACAATAATGTAATTATTATTGTAACTAATAACATACTAAGACTTGTCAAAATATCAAAGGGCTGAAATATCTGACATAAGTAATTACTGTATATGACTCGGGTATATCGCTTCAGTTATATAAATGACTAGCTTATCTATATATTATATATATATTACTTGGCCTACTGTATATCGATGGAAGAAAACATATTTGGAGTAGGCGCCAGAAAATCGTAAATACGTTTCTTTACATCATTTTATTAAGAAAAAAAGTCTGCGTCGATTGGTCTGGGTCTCATACTTTTACGATGAAAAAAAAATCACTTACGCCGCTTGCTTTTTGAGCAGTACCGTGAAACTTATTTGATGTAAGTCTTCCAAAAGAGAGTATCTTCGATGAATTACGCTTACGCCATTTTCGCGGTCAGCTAAATTATTTTTCCATTTTTCCGGGTAGAAAATTTTTAACACCCACTGCTTACATCCTTTTAGTCGTTCTACTTATAGACGGCAAACATAGTTACGATATTTTAGTAATACGTATATAATAACTTGAAGTCAGTTACTGCAAATAATAGTGCAGGATACTTGTGTTTTAATTCGACTTTCATGTTTTAATTAGAATAAAAGTAAGTCCTTGTACAGACAACAACCCACTCGCTTTTGTTGTTTTGCTTTAGATTAAACTATATTTTTCCTTTTTTTTAAACTATATGTTGATTAGGTAGGTGTATAGAAATTTTGTTTTTTTTTTTCATTTTTGAACTGATTAAGTGAAACTGTGAGTGCTGAACAGAAACTATGGTTCAGTTATAAATATAATAATATAATATTTTATAGACAGACAAGCATACACCATGCCTATATCCCCGAAGGGGTAGGCAGAGGTGCATAACAAACCCACACTTCGCCAGTAGTCTTGTTGGTCCCACGTAATAGGGGACAAGTCTATTGCCGTTACTGGGCACTGTTAAAACCCGTAACCACTCTGTAATTCAAACCAAAATTCCAACAGTCAGGACAGATGTAACATACCCCTAAATATAATCTGGGCAGTCCGAGCTAGACACACCCGACTTACAATACTTTAGAAGTTTGTAATAAAAACGTATATGCAACTTATTGCATTTTATTGGTCAACTATTTTATGTTGCACTGCTGCTTAAATCAATGATATCAATGCCAGAAGTTACATCGTTTTAGCTTTCCGTAAAAATAGAACCTATAACACTTACAGCATTTTTAAATTCTTAAAATTAAATATCAATAAATTAAAATTAATAAAGCTTTTTATAGATCCTTAAAAATAAACTAGTTAAATTAAAGGAAAATTAAAGGACACTTTTATAGCTCATGACTGTGTAGCGTTTTTAAAATCAAGTCTCTATGATGAGTAGTAATAAAGTTATGATTTTTTTCTCATTTCTTAAACGTTTTTGGCCCTGGTGAAAACTTCGTATTTTGGAGCTTACGCCTGATAAGGTTTCCTCTATCGATCTTTCATCAGACAGAACTCTCATCGGCGGATTCTCAAGTCAGCCAATGAAAGCCCGCTCAGTCGCAAAAATCTCATTGGCAGATTCAGGAATCAACTACGAGTATGAGTTCTATCCGATGAGGTCTGTCCGATGAATGTGAACAGCTGCTGTGCGATATTATAAATTGTCCATATTATTACATTTAAAGATTTGTAGGTGCCAAATCTATTAAAAAACTACCTACTCAAAAATTTCTTTGTTTATAGGGTACTGACATAACAGTAGCATTTGAAACACATCATCTCAAAGGAATAGCAGAAACATTGTTACCAAAGTACTTCGTAAGGGCAGCAAAAACACCAAAGAACTATCCTTTCTCATTCAAAGAAGATGGCTTCTACAGGACCCTAAAGATGAAAGTTTTGACTGAACTTAAGGACATACCAAAAGATTTAAAAAAGAAAAGTGACTACATTATGGATTCATTGCTCATATGCTTATTAGTTTTGAGCACTATTTCTTGTTGGTCATGGAGTCAAAATTATGTATTGGCTGCTTGTTTAACGATACTTAATAGCTTTATTTTAAGCTCAGCAATCATTTGTGCCCACAATTATTTCCATAGAAGTGACAATTGGAGAATGTATATGTTTAACTTGGGTGGATTGTCATACAGGTGAGTTATCGCTGAGTTATTTGACTGTTTTAACTTTGAATTTGGCACCATTTGTTGCAATACTATTAACCCATATCACCACTCACATGCTAAGCATTATGATTTAAATCTATCATTGTACCAGACATTAGGATCGGTCTAGCCGTTCTTACCTCCTGAGCTTACATAACATCACTCATGCGTTGAGGTTAGACAGCAAACAAACAAACTACCGACCAATCTGTTGTCTTCTTTTTATTACCCTATCATCGATTGTCAGGCGTTCCAGGTAAAAGGTCGAGAGAGTCTCAGGACACCGGCGGACTTTGGCCACCTATGCTTCTCCTGCCTGGGACTGAGTCAGGTGTTTTATATCGCATCTTTGGAATCGGGTTATAACCCGCTGATATCTATACATAAAACCTATTCAACAAGTTGCTGCAACTGATACAACACGCGTGAAGGTTATTCCTTACATCGGATAACTTTAATAAGTCCTTAATATTTAACAAAATATCCCTCTTAAAATTAATACATTTATTGAAATTTAGTTAACACTAGCAACACAAAATATAACAAATTCGTTCTGTTCGTGATTCAGGTAGTAAGAGCTTTAACCTCACATATTGTTCAAGTGTTTACTTACCTTACACTGTGGGTTTCAAAACTACTGAGCATTGATTATGATCTTTAATGTCCTTTACAGTACGTTATTTAAACTAAAAATAATTAATTAGGCATAATATTTACAAAAATCTATTTCAAAAATCCTCCGCGTAATTAACCTAAAAACCTAAAAAAATAATTTAATATTTCATTAAATAACACATAATTAAAGTCACTGCAACATAAACACGATGAAGAAATGTTGATGATAAATTGCACGATATTTGAAATTAAGGCAGTTCACAGTAAGTAATATCGTAGTACCGTAGACATAAGATTCCCAAAGGCATTGAGAACGTGAAACTTTGACCAAGAAACACGGATATTGCGGCGTATAAACCAACTCAAACACTCGTTGATGAAAACTTCGTAGAACCACACCAAAGTTGGTTTATTATTCGGAAACCTTTATTATTGAAGATTAACGATAGATACCAGTTAGCTGGGAAATGTTATATAAATTAAGACAGAAGAAATAACCAACACCTACCTACCTAAAATAATTTAAACTTTAATTATGTATGAAGCAACTTCGCTTTGCCCGCCTGCTCGACAAATTATTTAAACAAGAACCTTCCGCGAGAACCACTCTATTCATTGGTGATAACCGCATGAAAATCCGTTGCGTAGTTTTAAAAATCTAAGCATACATAGGCAACGGAAGTGACTATGAAGTATCTATGCTATTATTTGAGCATAATTATATATTAACTAATCAATAGCCAATCAGCCAACAATTATTGTTACTTAATTCGGATAATACTGTAGTCCGAGACGCCCAGGACTTTAATTGGCTGTGCCATAGCGGCTGGCACGTATTCGTGTTGCCTTTCATCAACATTTCATAACAAGGCAACGGGTTTTAAATTATCTCAAAATTAAATTATAGCTGCTATTTTTTTTTATTAAATTTATTCGGCCATTTTGGACATAATTCATTATATGTGTGCCCGGTGACGGCAATAGGCTTGCGTTATTACGTGGGACTACAATACTGGCAAAAAATCTTAGTTGCATTAGCAAGATCTTTGTGACTAATGATGACTATAGTATTTCTACCTGCCTTTATCCCAATTATTTGGGGTCAGCGCAACAAGTCTTTCTCCTCCACACATCTCTGTTAGACGTCATCTCTTCAGTCACTCCTCTCCTTGTCACACCTCACCTCACCTTGTCCTCTTTCACACATTCCATCCATCTTTTCTTTGGCCTACCTCTACTCCTTAAACCCTCTACAGTCATACTTTGCACCTTTCTAACGACATTGCTTTCCACTCTTCTCATAACATGTCCATACCATGACAGCCGTTCGCTTCTCAATTTTTCATTCACTGGTGCACCTTTCAAACTTCCTATAATATACTCGTTCCTTACCCTATCCATTCTTGTCACACCACACATCCATCTTAACATTCGCATTTCCGCTACATGCAATTGTCTTTCATCCGTCGCTTTTACGGCCAAACATGAAAGTCCATACAGGTCTGACGACAGTCTTGTAAATTTTCCTCTTAAGCTTCGGAAGAAATTGGGGGTCGCATATAGTGGCTTTGACCTGCCGCCATTTCATCCAACCTGCGTCAATTCTGTGCTTCACTGTACGACCGATTTCCCCATCATACTGGATAAGAGAGCCGAGGTACCGGAAACTGGAGCAAACTGGTATTGGTGCGCCGTCTAACACCATGGCTGTAGAACTGGAGAGACCGCCGAAATCAGAGAACATGTATTCAGTTTTGGTTCTACTGATTTTCAGGCCTACACTCTCCAGTTTACACTGCCATTTTTCCAATCTACTTTGTACCTCAGGCTCGTCTTCACCGAAAAGTACAATGTCATCGGCAAATAGCATACACCAGGGGGTCTCTTCCTGTATCTCCGATGTCAAAGCATCCATTATCAACAGGAAGAGATATGGGCTTAGCGCCGAGCCCTGATGCAAGCCTACCGCCACACTGAACTCGTCGGTGTTGCCAGCAGCGGTTCGTACGTAGGTTTTCGATCATCAATACATCGCACAGATTAACTCTATATACTTCCCAGGCACACCTTTCTCTTTCAAGGCCCACCACAAAACCGTTCTGATGCAAGATCTACAAACACTATGTGCAAGTTTTTATGTGCACGCCTATATTTTTCACACAGCTGGCGGAGTGGAAATATGGCGTCTGTAGTCCCGCGACCAGGCATAAACCCGAACTGGTTTTGGGTAATCTCGCTTTCCTCTCGCACTCGTTTCTCTATCACTTTCTCCCAAATTATAGATATATTTCGATAGATTTCTTTTTGGCCCTTAGTTCCATCAAGAGCATTGTATGGGCCTGAGATTTAGCTAAATACTTCTTTAAACTTTCGCGTTTTGTACACATTATAAACTTAGGACTAACGGGTCTTTTACGCGATTTTTGAGATATATACATAACTCTTTATTACCCGACGTTTCGGCCCTGTTACAAGAGCCGTGGTCACGGGTGGACTGGCTTCGGCTAATCTTCGTCTTCGTGAAGTGCGGGTTTGTTCAACTACCCTCACTTCGTCGTCACTAACTATTGTGTTCGGAGAGCCACTACGGCATACCACACTAATAGTATCAGCAAGCGGGCGTTCGGTGAGGTGGCGAGTACATTTGCTGATCACCGGATTCCACGACGTAGATAGTCGATATCCATCTTCCCGGTTAAAGTTGGGATACTTTTTTATTTCGACGGCTTCCCGCACTATCCTGGAGTAATAGTGTCCGTCAGTGGATAGGACTTGTGGCTTGTGGAGTTCAATCCAGTGGTTGGGACCCGATTCCAACAAATGCTCGGCAATCGCAGACTTGTTTATTTGGCGGTTTTTTACAGCTGTGATGTGTTCTTTGACCCTCTCAGCGATAGTACGTTTGGTCTGTCCGATGTATGAACTACCACAGCTGCAGTCTACCTTATAAACACCCGGTGTCTGTAGAGGAATGGTATCTTTAGGGGTTCGCAGGTGGTTTACGACTTTGGAGTGTGGCCTATATACAGTCTTAATGGAGTATCTTTGTAGTACTGTTCCAATTTTGTCCGTCACTCCTTTCCCGTACGGCATAAATGCTGGTGCTCTGCTTACTCCCAAGGGTTGTACCTTGTTCCTTTCACGGTGTTGTGTATGTCCCTGATACCCGTTCTGCTTCAACACTTCCTGAAGATGAGCGAGCTCTTTCTGTAAGGGTTCAGGGTCGCAAAGATCAGAGGCTCGACTTACCAGCGACACCGCAACGGATCTCAAGTGTCGCGGATGATGATGTGAACCGGCATTCAGGTACTTGTCCGTGTGTGTGGGTTTGCGGTACACAGTGTGTCCGAGAGAACCACTCTTTCTCACTGTTACTTTGACATCGAGGAAAGCCAATGATCTGTCCAACTCCATTTCATGAGTAAACCGGATGTTCCGGTGTATGGAGTTCAAGTGGCTTAAAAATTGTTCTACTTCTATTGGGCCCCCTCTCATAATACAGAAGACATCATCCACATATCGCTTCCACAGTTTCACCTGTGCTAACTGCATGTCTATGGAATCTTCAATGTGTTCCATCCAAATGTTTGCCATCACCGGTGCTACAGGGCTACCCATGGCCACTCCGTCGATTTGGAGGTAATGCTGTCCACCATAAAGAAAATAATTACCCCCTAGGCAATGTCTAAGTAGAACAATGTATTTGTTGGACAGACCATTGTCCTTCAGTTTCTTCTCGATGACCTCAAGGCAATCTTGAACGGGAACGTTGGTGAAGAGTGACTCCACATCGAAACTCACCATCACATCATCCGGTTCCACCGGGTCTTTAACGAAGGATGTGGTGTTACCTACCAATGGTTGCAGTACCTTGGCTATGTGTTTCGCCAAATAATATGTTGGTGAGTTGATTTGACTCACGGGCGCAAAGGTACATTCTCCTTATGGACTTTAGGCAAACCATATAGCTTTGGTGGTTGGACCGCCATAGGTCTATGTAGACGCTCAAACACATCCCTGTCAAACAGTTCCTCGTGGTCCTTAATAACCGCACGTATACGTTTGGTGACTCTGGCCGTCGGGTTATAAGTCACTGGTTTGTAAACTGCAGCGTCACTAAGTAGGTTTTTTATTTTCCCATCGTAGTCCATCGAGTCTATGACCACAGTAGAATTACCCTTGTCAGCTTTCAGCACTAAAATATTCGTATTAGAACGTAACTCTTTTAGTGCCTGCTGTTCTTCCGTGGTGATATTAGGCCTAGGTGGCCACGGCTCTTGTAACAGGTCCGAAACGTCGGGTAATAAAGAGGTATGTATATATCTCAATAATCGCGTTAAAGACCCGTTAGGCTTAAGTTTATAATGAGATTTAGCTATTGCTACCACTTTTTTGCCTTTTTGCTCCAGTCCTTATACTTCTCCTTTTTTTCTTCTTTTTGACTACAATTCCCTTTTTCTTTCTGCCATTCCTTAAAATCATTCTTTTTTCTTTAATTACCTTTTGTACTTCTCTGTTCCACCACCATGTATCCTTATCAAGTACACCTTTACCTTTCGTTTCTCCAAACACTTCTTTTGCTACTTTCCTGATGCAACTCGCTATTTCATTCCAACATTCATTCACTGATTTATCCACCATATCTCTCATTTCTATCATTTTATTCACCACACGTTCTTTAAACTTACTTGCATATTCTTTCTTCTCTATCAACCACCACTTAATTCGATGAGGGGGGGCGTTTTTTGCCTTTTTGTGGGACTACTTAGGTCTTTAAGTCCATTATTAATAGCTTATATGTTGCTTCACTACCCCTTCTCCCAGCAGCACCTTGCAGTCCTTGACACAGACCAACCTACTCCCCCGGATTAGGAAATAGTCAATCTGTGTCAAATGAACACCACTTTTATAGGTGATCAGGTGTGAGTCCTGTTTACGAAACCACGTGTTCACTATGGCCAGGTTAAGGGAGGAAGCACCCTGCAGTAGTGTTTCACCGTCACTGTTACGGGTTCCGTATCCCCATCCTCCATGCACTCTTTCATAATCTCATTTACTCTTCCTACATGTCCATTAAAATCTCCTCCTATACATATTTCTTCACTTTCTGGTATACTAATCATGACTTTATCAAATTCCTCCCAAAAATTGTCTTTCTCTCTGTCATCTCAACCGCTCTGTGGTACATACACGCTGATCACATTTAGCACCATACTCTCCCATACTACTTTCACAACTATTATCCTATCGTTTACTCTTGTCACATCCGTCACGTATTCTTTCAAGTTACCATCCAGTACTACACCAACTCCATTCCTTTTTCCATCACTCCCAATTTAATATAACTTATATCCTTCACCAATCTCTCTAGCACTTGCACCCTTCCACTTAGTCTCCTGCAAACTTACCACATTTATTCTTCTTCTCTTAAACACATCGGCCAACTCTCTTCCTTTCCCAGTCATAGAGCCAACATTCCAACTTACATACCTCAGTCTTACTGCTCTTTCGCGATGGGCTTGCGTCTTACGTCGCATCCACCCCCGATGCGACAACCCTTGTCCATTTCCCACAGGTACCGGGTGCTGTCCCTGCGCGTCGCCTGTGGGGTACGCCCTAGCCCTATTTCGCTCTCTATTATCGCTCATCATGATGCAAAATGGTTTTGGCTATGGTTTTTTTTTACAACCGGCCGCCTGCCTGACGTCAACCCTCCTTGGGAATGCTAATGACTAAACCATAAAATATCAATTGGAATTGTATTTCCGTTTCATTCAATATACATAATAGGTAACGCCGAACAAAAATATACTATCAAAACTACTACTAGCTTTCCCTGTGTAACTTCGTTTCGTTACAGTTTATAGACCTGGTTATTGTTGCTATTGATTTCTCATATTGTCCTCTAAGATATTACCACGGTTTCATTTCTGGCGGAACGAAAAACATAAAATTATACCAAAAGTGATCAGTGGCCTTTAAATTTGCACTGGTAGGTATTTTACAGAAAGCTGAGTTGTGATTTAATCAATAAATTGTGTGGATACGATGCCTCAACTGCAGCACACTCTACATACATGCCGTAGTTGTTTTGGGGAGTACTTTTAAACAAATTGGTCAACAGAATAGCCACTATCGGTTACTAGAGTACCTACCTATATTACAATGTGTACCTAGATTTCAAAGCAGAAAATATGTAGTTTGATGGATTTTGATCAAATATGTTAGACTAGTAATTTAGACTAGTAATTTAGACTAGGCGATGGGCGATACTGTATGTAATCGGATTTTCATGTTTAACTACACGGATCTGTTTGTTTTATACTATTCAAGATACGGAACTATATCATGTCGAATTTCCAATAAGTATTTTGTGAGTTGTTGGTATTGTTGTGGTATTGTGTAGATGATGATTATCTGTTATCATAATTATTATATTATGTCATTATCGTTTGTAACTAATAATACTAATAAATTATGGATTTGTAATATCTGAATTAAATGTTTAAATAAAAAAATAAAATTATCATATCTTTGAACTGGGTGGTTCAATTAGTTCCTATTCTGACAATTATTTGGTCCTATTTTGGTAATTTGAAGTCGGTTCTTGCGTCATTGTTTGAAGTGTTTTATACAAAAAGGTTTCTTCAAGTGGCCACCCGAAAATGGGAATCTTTTTGTTTTCTGTAATACGACCTTACTACAGGTATTTTTCGGATTACGGATTTTACGGATACAGACATTTTCATAGAAATAGAGGCAATATTTCTGTACAGAGATTTCTAATAACCAAGTAAAATAACTGTTGCGGTATTACTGGTAGGTAATAATACACGTTGTATTTTTTACCGACTTGAAAAAAAGGGGAGGTTCTAATTTCAAATGTATTTTTTTTATGTTTGCTACCCTTCGATCAAATAAATGTCTTTGCAATGTTGCTGTTACGTGTTAGTATAATGTTGATGTTGGTATCTTCGATGGGGTAAACCGATTCAAAAAATAAGTTGAAACTTAGTACTTCCTATATGGACCTATTTCAATTTGGTCCCATTTCGGTAACTTGAAGTTGGTTTTTTGACCGAGCGAGCGAAGCGTATACATTTCGAGATTGGACAATTTCTTAAAAAAAATTTTTTTTTGTTCGCGAGGGCTTCTTTTTGACCATAAAGAATTAGGTAGTTCGACCACTAGTTACAGTAAAATCATAAACAATAACGTTCGAGTCATCAATGCAACAGTCACGGGCAACTAGCTTGTTGAAATTGTGTGATTATCACTGTCTAATGAGAGCGTTAGTGTCGCGAGAATGAATAACAGACATTCGTATAGTATCGTTTTCGTATCTATTTCGTATATTTTACGTCATATAGCAATAAGTTTACTAATCTTTTTGTTCTCGGGTCGACTGACAACACTTATCTTTATTTATCATATTGCCTTGGCCCAGTGTTCAGCGACGAATCGCATTTGGCCTGACCTCGTATGGGCCCTTTAAGGTACAGGGCTCCGGGTAATCCGGGCACGCCATTTGGGACATGGTTTGTGGTGCGAAGCCACATTCACACTGACTCTCACTAGGTTCGTTGTATCTCCACCTGGACAGATTATCTTTAGATCAACCAACCTGGGTAGGCAGTCCATTGAGCAGCTTCCAGGTTGGCCAGGGGTGTTTGTTAGTGCTCAGCGTGGGCGAGTCAGCGCCGGGACCTCGTAGTGGGTCTGGGCATGGATATCCACTCGCAAGAGACCATGTTTCAAGCCATGGTCTCCAGCAGAAGTGGGTGGAACGCGGCCGTTTCCTTCTGCGAGCAGGTAATGCTCGCGAAGGAGGTGGCGGAGAGAGAGAGGGAGAATACCCTCCCCACCGAGTTCCGTAGTCAGCGGCGAGGGCGCCGCAGACTCATCTACGCCCAAGATCATCGACCTCCGTGATCGGGGCCTGAGGACGGCGGGATAGCTACCCACCGACCTTACAGAAGCAGGCTAAATAAAACCCTACCCCACAGAGGCGGCATTCTTATCCCGACCAAACCCCGTAGAGATCACACAGGTGGTCAAAGTCTGCCGGGCGCCATTGAAATACCTTCTGCGTGTGCACCAGAGACCGCTGCGGAGGGCCGCGGAATTAAAAAAAAGGGGGAGTTTGTTTCCGGGCAGTTGCTTTTCTGCAGATGGGATGAAAGTAGGCATGGAGAAACCATCACGCCATAGGCTCTCTCTGGCCTTAGATGCATCCGCGCAGCCGGCAATAGTGGTGCGAAGGAAGCTGCTCCAGCTTTTCAATCTCTTTGTCGGTGGGTTTTACTTATAGGTACCTATTAGTAAACTTATTGCTTTTATAATATAGATACTTACGTTCTGGCGACGCGTTTTTGATTTTCTATAGTATATGGTATCTGACAACTTCAATAGGTTAGCCTCCTATTAAAGGAGACCTACAAAACTACCTACTGGTAAATTGCTAATCCTCATGTAGATGACGATTATTTATCAATTTACCAGTAGGTAGTTTAGTTTTCTTTATACTTGATAGTGTAGGTAGCTACACTATCAAGTATAAAGAAGAGTTTTCTATTATGTGCCTATGTATGTTTTGTAGTATAATTCATAGTACATATAAAAGAAACGTTTATGTACTATAATTTTGAACAAAAAAAAACCGTCTTCAACTACGGTTTTTTTTTGCTCTTTACATATCCCAGTGTACGCACTGGGATATGTAAAGTTCTCTTCCATACAAATTAATCAAACCTAAACACAACGTCATCATTAAGTCCGCCATTGTAAAATAACTGTGCAAAAAGTTTAAATAAATAAATAAAAATAAATAAAGTCACCGCTGTAAATAGTTGATGAGTTCCCCCATCTGGCTTTCGGCTCCCTCATCAGACTCCAAACTTTCATTAAATGGTAGTCCTTTATAATACCTAATGAAAAAATTAACAAACGCACTAGTCGCCCTTACAATTTTTGAAGGTTCCTCTCGATTTCTCCAAGATCCGATCATCAAATCTTGGTTTCCAACAAAAAAAAAAGTATAAAATCCGATTCAAACAAAGCAAACAAATATAAATAAAAAAAATACACGTTTAAATTGAGAAACCTCTTTTTTGAGGTAGGTTCATAAAAACAAACAAAACATAATGTACATGACCAATAAAAACAATACAATTCAACTTTGAACTCGTAACGAAAAGCGTCACATTTCTGCTGTAATTTCTGTTATTCGTATTCCAACCTTTTATTCGCTATGTGATATTCAAGTGAGGCAACTGGGTAAATATTTAAAGATGAACACATGTCATTGTAAATATTGTATAAGGTACGAGTACCTTGAATATACCTAGATATGAATATATAAATTCCTTATGAAATTATTCGACCGGAAACTAGTAGGTATATTAACTTTTTTTTTTTCACTAAAAAAATTGGTGAAGTGAATAAAATAAAATAAGTGTTTCTATATTTTTAAATAAGAAAACCCTAGATGAAGTATTGATAGTATTTTTTCAGAATTAAGTTGTTCCTAAACTTAACGTTGGTTTTCTAGAAACTTTGCCTGTTTAGATTTAATTATTTCACATTTACAAACAAATTCACTGTGCAGGCATCATTTTTTAAGGTACTTTTGACATTTATTTCAAACAAATTGATGTCCAGTTACCTAAAAAACAGCACAATTATTGTGCTGTCCCAACCATGCATAATGTGTTGATAATAGATATCCATTTGCCACAGTTGTGATATAATCAGAAGATATCAGTAATTAATGTAACATTAACGATTTGGACAGAACCGCTAGAACCTAGGTATTAGTAGTTTTTACAGTGAGTAGTAGGTAGGTATACTTGGGTATACCCGCATCTGATTCATAAAATAAATAATAACTATTAGGTCAATGATAAAAAGTGACTTTATACTAGTTTTTAAACGTGACTATTATTAGAATCAAGGGCTACTAGTACTTTAAATAGGTACCTTATATCGTAGGTACTAATAGCTACTGGATACTGGTGCGTTTGTAGTATTTATTGAACATTGCATGAACCTTGAGCAAGTTATTTTTATGTGTAACGCAGTTTACTGGCCTGATATGAGGAGCTAGTAAAAACACAGTTTGAGGGCATCCGGGGGTAGGAGGACGGACCTCCTCTGGTTTCAAGAAACTGATCATCATCACAACATCTGTAAATGTCAGTTGCTTACAACGTTTTAGTTTGTATGCTTGCAAAACCCAAGACCTATAAGTAAAGGTCATGTTTACTTATTGATATTGGGTTTATGCTAGCAGAAAACTATAATAGTGTGACATAGAAACGAACAGTATTGAATGTTTGTCCTATACGCTCTGGTAATTCTGTTGGCATAGCTACTTAAATTAATAGTAAAATTTTTATTGTTTCAGCGATTGGCGTATCAGTCACGCGATGTCCCATCACCTATATACGAATACGGCAAATGACATTGAGCTCAGCATGCTGGAACCATTTCTTCAATTTCTACCAAACAAGGACAAACCTATATGGGCACAAATGGGCGCTTTCTACTATCCAATCGTATATGGAGCGTCCTTATTGGTTACAATGGCACAAGAGTAAGTATACATTGACGACCTACTTTTGAATTTTTGACTCTAAAACTTAGTACTATTGACTACATCTTTGAGTGTGAAAGCTTTATTAACATCCTTACATACATTCCCCTACCGACAGACAGAGGAGAATCTAGTAAATAATTATATTTCTCAATTGCCCAGAAACGGTTAATACTCGTACTTGTGCTCAAAGTAAGAGTAGTTTTTGGACGGAATTCTAGCCTCCGTCTATTCCTTCGGTGTGAGTAATTCTCAAGTTGAAGCATAAATCTCACATCCAATAGATACATGCTACCAGGCTATGCAATGATTGGATTATGTTGCGTTTGGATTCAATCCAATTGAGTATGCTCAAGGCTCAATGGTTTATATCATACTTTGCTTCATAAGCGATTTACGAGTACTTTAATGCTTTCAACAATTACAAGTTGTTAAGTAAACAACCAGTATAATATTTATAGATTCAGTTTTATTTAAACGATTCAGATAAACATAATTACTTGTAAACATACCTTGAAACAAACACCAACTTCAACTTCAAAAACATTCAAAAGAAAACATAACGAAGTAATTAAGTACCTACTCACAGATTAATTTAATCTAAATCCTTTTAGTAAGTTGCCTATTGAACTCTTTGAAGTCTCTGTCGAGGTTTCCAGTTTTTTTTACACATTAAATAGTTACCAACCCAAAGCCCTTGTAATATTATCAAAAAGTACCCTTTTCAACGACCATCAACCTTGAGTAAATCATTTTAAGACTATCCAATTTCTGTACCTACCGCTCTTTAAAAATTAAAGGAACTCAGAAAATAAATAATCCGTTCTCGACCTTTAAGCCCATCCTTTTTTTATATTTATACTTCCTTATTTTATCATCCTTGTAAACTTTCAATGCAAATTACAAAAATGAGCCTTTCCAGTGTAAAATTATACTTAAACACCAATCACACAGGTCATTACTTGACTTTCATAATATTAATAATGAACAAAGGAAATAATTAAAGTTCAATGACCGGTTAAAGTATTATGGCGTTATTAATTTAAAACTATCTGTCCTTTCAGGCTTCGTACGGGTTTTACAACTCTATTTTTATAATAAAATATCAGCTATTTCACTCGAGCCTTTTCAAATCCAAACCAAACAGAAAGACCGTTTATTGTTTTAATATTTTTTTTTTGTTTATTATTTTAAAGGAACATAATTATTTATATAAAAGTATACCCAACAACTTCCACACTTTCATTCAAATATCTACAAGTAATTCCTGCCGGGGGGGAATCAAATTAAATGATAAAAAACACCATATTATTGTTATGTTATATTGGTAAATTCACGTTTGTAATAACAAAATATAAGTACTTTATTTATGTTAGTTATAAACTTATGCGAGTCACTGGAAATACCTTTTGCGTGCGAACTAGAGACGCTCGGCAACGGGCGTGAGAGTGGCGGCGATCTTGCGACGCGGAATTAAAAAAAAGTTATAAACTTAGCTTTAAACATTTTATTTAATCAAAACCTACAAAATTCTGAAGAGGTGTTTATTCAGAAAATTCAACACGATTACAGTAAAACTATTATTTTACAAGAATCAAGTGAATCTGTAACTTTCTTTGGTCACAGAATAGGCAGTAGTTTTGTACTTATGACGTTTCGACCCGGTTGCTCCAGTCGTAACTAATTAACTATGGCCACGGTTTATTTGAAACGTCAGACAATATAAAGGTATGTTACATATTATAATATGTAGCTACGCTATGTGCGCGTTAATATCCGTACGCTTTATACCCTACAGTTAATAATAAACAAAACAAGTTTAATTGGATATAATTACATGTATAATATTTACTTTAGCACCAATTTGGGATAACTTAAACTTCAAGTTTGATTCTGAGTACCAACCTTATGTTGAAGTTTAACAATTAATTTCTTGTTTCCAATCATACAATGAAAATTGTCTGTGTACTTTACGATGTAATTCACTACGTCATCATAATTTATTAGTTATGATACCTGATGTATTGTCTATGAATACAACGTCATCTCAGCCTATTTGACACTCGCTGCTGGGGATAGGCCTCCCCCAAATTGGGGGGAATTAAGCCTACATATACCAAGCTGGCCAGAAGGGTTAGTACCTATAGGGCTTTGTGTCAAGTTTTCCTTCTCTAAACATACTTCTATATACATACGTACAAATAATGGAAATATGGTGTTGAATTTTTAAATAATTGCAATGATTTCGCTAAATAGAAGACATTTTAAACGTCGACATATGTTTCACCTACTCACGAGGCATTACCAAGACTGTCTCAAAGAGAACAGCTGTTCTCAATTCAATATCATATTTCATCATGGACTTTCGCCAGGTAACGCCTGACTCCATTCAGTATTATGTATATGTATACTGTATTGTATTATGTAACCTCACATTGAAACTCTTGAAAAATTAGGAAAAAATTTTTTTTGTTAATTTTTTTTTTTTTTTATTATTTTGGACATTCTCACACGTCATCTAGCCCAAACTAAGCTATAAACTTGTGCTATGGGATCTAGACAACTGATTACATACTTTTATATTTCTAAATACATACATATTATACATAGATAACACCCATACTCCGAAACAAACATTTGTGGATCACACAAATAATTTGATTCGACCCGGAATCGAACCTGGGATCTCATGGCCGGCAGTCGTATACTCATACCACTGCGCCACCGAGGCATTTAATGGGAGTTAAAAGAAAACATAGCTTCATGGTTAAATCAGTAAGAGCAACGGTTTCAATTTTTCAGGATTATACTTTGCATCCAGAAACATGAAGGAAAATCATTAAGTTGGAAGAATTTCATACCTTTTACGATACCAGTATGGATGTATATAACTGGAGGGTTGACCTTACCATTGACAATACTGGTCTGGCTTGTGACCATGGTGCCGGCCAGTTTTTTCTTCATTATATTTGGTCTGACCGCAGGACATCACAGCCATAGAAATTTCTTTGAAGGAGACATCGCTAGGTATGCACTTTTTGAAAGACAAAATTATAAACGAATGTACTTAGCTGTTTATAAATTAATAGTGAATACAATTTCTTGATAATCATAGATTTTATTTTACTTTTTTAGTATTCAGTATTGATTGGTAAGGTAACAATATCGATAATTATTAATTTGCATGTGAACTACATTTGGTTACAAATATCATTAGATAGATTATTTTGATGATAAAATGTACAGTCGTTAGCCGTTCCACGAACGTTCGTCAAAGGAATCCCAAAAATAGAGTTCGCCAAAAAATAGGTAGATAACTGTATTTTAACTTAAATTAACAATGCATCATCATCTTATTACTCTATTGCTCTAATGAAGAATTTAAGAGTAAACTTTATCGCAACAAAATCATTACAAAATAAATAGGTACAGTTAGCGAGGGATAAGCTAAGCTTTGCATTTGTGTGAGTGACTACGAAAAGCAGAGTAAAAAACTCCTTGTGTAGCTGTGTGTAAAAGAGGTCACATATACGTTCACGTACACTGCACTCACACAAATGCAAAGCTCAGCTTATCCCACGTGAACTGACTATATAATGATAAAATACGAGTATGTAGGACTCTTTGTTTTCTCGCACAATGTTCTAGAAGGTTATGTTACTAACAGCAGCAATTAATGACTTTATTTGTTATTCTCAGATGATGACAAAGGCCCACTTTAAAAAAAATGTAATAGTCTATGTCTCAAACAAATTACTGGCTCTTCAAGCTCATTAAAATAAATATTAACTAGTATGAACGCTGGTTTCAAAGCTAAAATTTAATATAAATTTTATTTTCAGGGATGAGAATCCTGACTGGGGTCTACACCAACTCGATGTGATTGTGGAAAGAATTGACTACTCTGGTAACCACTTTAAATCAATAACAAGATTCGGAGATCATGCTCTCCATCACCTATTTCCAACACTAGACCACGCTGAATTAAAGTACCTATATCCTACACTTTTTGAACATTGCCAGAAATTTGAATCACAACTCAGAACGAATACATTCTATGAAGCTGTACAAAGTATGTCAAAGCAGTTAATTAGAAAACGTCCTAATAATTTCAGAGAAAATAAAGTAAAGTAGAACTGTATTAATGAGAGGAACGCGAGTGGTAAATAAATGGTGATTTTATTTCCTAAATTACGACAGAATCACATTACATTATTTAAGATGAAATTCTTACGGGTCTGAAATAAGATAATAAATGAAACTCGTAAAAGGAATTTGAAGTCAATTTACATGCTCAATTATTAAATATTTTTGTTTCTTTAGTTTTAACCAAAAAAGGTTTTTGAAAATAATGTTGAAGGTAAAATGTGATATTTATAAGCAAGTATATATTAACTTATTATAGTATTAAATAGAGCTTATCGATGTGGTATAAATATAATAGTATTATATTCCTATAAGAAATATAATTATTTGTTTTCGTTACACTAATATAAATTGAAACACGAATTCAAGCATCTTTTGCATGGATGTAAATACTCTCCTATCTGCTGTGGCACATTCTACCGTTAACACTAGGAAGAATTTCCAGTTGCGCCCGGCAGACTTTGGCTACCTGTGTGGCCTCTGTCGTGGTGGTCGGGTTTTACCCCCCATCTTTGGGTCCAATTTTATCCCGGGTCTGTGAGTGAAGGCGTGGGAGAAAGCCCCACAGCACGCGGCCCTTCTAGCCTGCTACTGTATCGACAGTGGGATGCTAGCTCGTCGTCTTCAGTCCCCGATTATGGAGGTCGATAGACCTACGCGTATTCAAGTCTCCGGCGGGTTCCTAGACTGCACGGATAGCGTATATTACTTAATTATGCTACTTTATCTATATATTTATCATCATCATCATCATCAGCCCACATCAGTCCACTGCTGGACATAGACCTCTCCAATGACGCGCCACCCGCACCCCCTCCGATCTTGGGTCAATTTCATCCACCCAGCGCCCGCTACTTTATTTACGCCTATTAATGTTGTTATTTTTGTAATGTTGCACAGACTACCTCGGTGGCACAATGGTAGTATGTACAGACTGCCACACTCGAGGTCTCGGGTTCGATTCCCGGGTCTGGTGGATAATGTATAATTCTCTTTAGAATTTTACCCAGATAATTATCCCAGAGTCTGGAACTTGTGCCCGGTAAATGGCAATAGGCTCGCAACATAGCTGGCGAGATGTGGGTGTGTTTGCACACCTCTGCCTACCCCTTCGGGGAAAAAGGCGTGATGCTATATTATGTTATGTTATATATTATATTATATACATTATATATTATATATATTAAATATTATATTATATTATATTATATTCTGCACACAGCTATCCTCTGAACATCACCAGTCTATTCACAATCACATTGTATTTGTGAAGCAAATGAGAGGATTTGACGTGATTAAGTCCAAAATCATTTCATGATTTAAGCGCTGTAGTTTTGACCTCGATATATATCCAACTGACCAGTCAGTTTTGACTCGCTTTATTGCTTGCTTAAGTTTTTATCTACTTAACTGGTGTTTTCACAAAACGCCATATTTTTATTGACCTACATATTTATGAATTTAAAGAAAATAAATTAAAGACATTCATGCGACTTCCATCCTGGCCTGGGAGCGAAGGAAAAACTTAGAATGGTCCAGCCCTTACACAACCCGGGGTGTCGTAGAAGTCGACTGAGGAAGATGGCCCGGTCCACAATAACCAGCACTGCAGGACACCCATCAGGCGGGGGGGACAAACCGTCCACAAGAGCATTCCCAAGGAGGGTTGAGGAAAGGCAGGCGGCCGGTTGTAAAAAAAAACCATAGCCAAAACCATTTTTGCAACATGATGAGCAATAACAGAGAGCGAAATAGGGCTAGGGCGTACCCCACAGGCGACGCGCAGGGACAGCACCCGGTACCTGTGGGAAATGGACAAGGGTTGTCTCATAGGGGGTGGATGCGACGTAAGACGCAAGCCCATCGCGAAAGAGAAGTAAGACTGAGGTATGCAAGTTGGAATGTTGGCTCTATGACTGGGAAAGGAAGAGAGTTGGCCGATGTGTTTAAGAGAAGAAGAATAAATGTGGCATGTTTGCAAGAGACTAAGTGGAAGGGTGCAAGTGCTAGTGAGATTGGTGAAGGACATAAGTTATATTACATTGGGAGTGATGGAAAAAGGAATGGAGTTGGTGTAGTACTGGATGGTAACTTGAAAGAATGCGTGACGGATGTGAAAAGAGTAAACGATAGGATAATAGTTGTGAAAGTAGTATGGGAGAGTATGGTGCTAAATGTGATCAGCGTGTATGTACCACAGAGCGGGTGTGATGACAGAGAGAAAGACAATTTTTGAGAGGAATTTGATAAAGTCATGATTAGTATACCAGAAAGTGAAGAAATATGTATAGGAGGAGATTTTAATGGACATGTAGGAAGAGCAAATGAGGATTATGAAAGAATGCATGGAGGATGGGGATACGGAACCCGTAACAGTGACGGTGAAACACTACTACAGGTTGCTTCCTCCCTTAACCTGGCCATAGTGAACACGTGGTTTCGTAAACAGGACTCCCACCTAATCACCTATAAAAGTGGTGTTCATTTGACATAGATTGACAGAGCTATTAATAATGGACTTAAAAACCAAAGTAGTCTCACAAAAAGGCAAAAAACGCCCCCTCCTCGAATTATGTGGTGATTGATAGAGAAGAAAGAATATGCAAGTAAGTTTAAAGAACAAGTGGTGAATAAAATGATAGAAATTAATTAAATTAAATTCATTTATTTCCAAAGTACCTATGACTCATTTTGTTAGTAACAATATTACTTAAATCTATGTTAGTCCTATATCTACCTATCACTAAAAGAAAACAAAACAAAACAGCTGTTTAATATGTGCATCATCGCCACACGTTGATCACTGAGGTAGACAGTTTGCAGCAGTGATTCACATATAAACAGTCTAGCCTGCTCGCAATACAGCGCAGGATGATGTTGGGGCTGGCCCGCACCCGGCGCACCAGGGGGGGCGCACCGCTTTCTCATGGTCGTGTAGAAACAATCTACACGAGCATCAGCAAACATCCCAGAGGCGCTAGAGAAGCGGGGCAGCCCCATCGGTACCCTAAACGCGTTATTATATTGCACTCGAAGGGCACCGTACGATTCACGCGAATAATCCGCCCACAGACTGCACGTGTAGAAAGAACTGCAGTATGCACGAAATAAGGTTTTTTTAACACCTTGTGAGCAGCGTGCAAATCTGCGAGCAATCATATTCGCCCTAACCGACAGTGCCCTCCGTTCTCTCACAATATCTTCATGGTCTTTCATGTCGGCGGTCAAGAAATGTCCAAGGTATTTAAATTTGTATACTCTCGTAAGGGGTATACAATTCAAAGTAACCGAGGGTATAGTCTCTGGACCCCTCCCGCCGCCGGCACCAAAGATCATAAATTCACTCTTTTTTACATTATATATCAATCCATGAAGCCTAGCATAGTCTTCACAGATGGTCACCAGCCTCCTAAGGCCACAAACTGAGGCGCTCAGCAGAACCATATCATCGGCGTAACTAACGTTATTAACACATACCCCTTCAATGTAACAGCCGGCCCGCTCTCTGCTGAGTGTCTCAATCAGTTCATTCATATATAGGTTGAGGTAGCGTAGGTGAAGTTAACCCCCCTGCCTCACCCCGCACTCCAACCTATACGGCTCTGATAAGGCCCCCGACCATCGAACTTGATTGATCTGGCCCCCGTACCAGTATTTCAGAGTGCTTATCAGTTCGGAAGGAACTCCAGCATTCTCAAGCTTTCTCCATAGAATACTGTAGGAAGTTAATACTATCAGGCGTTACTTTTCGGAAGTCCATAGTTAAATTAAATAAATCTAACTACTTTGCAATATTCCGCCACGTGCAAATTACCCAACTCTCGTATTTATTCATGCACAAGTCCGCCCTCCAAACCCACTTAGGCCGAAAGAATAGAGAAATAATTTTGAAAATAGAATAAATATGAGAGTTGTGTTATCGTGCAAAAAATAATAAGAACCTCGACACGTGTTTCGCCCCCAACCAGGGGCATCATCAGGAGATGTCGATGGCTCGGCGCACGGCGACCGAATGAGCCACAACTCGTAAACCGCACCTTTTTATATCCTAGGTTTTTTATTTCTACCCACAACCATAATACCAAATTATTTTATATCTACCCACCACCGTTGTTTGAATGACCTTTGCTCCGGGTAGGTAAAACTTATGAATCAAGAGAATGCATGGAGTGGAAATTTAGAAGAGAGACGTGTGCATTTAGGTTTTGTGAAGGAGATTGATAGAGATGCAATAAGAAAAGCGGTACGAAATATGAAGAATGGGAAAGCCGTAGGGCCCGACGGTATTCCAGTTCAAGCGTGGAAGATATTGGAAGAAGATGGATATGCGTGGCTGACCTTATTCTTCAATAAGTTGTTGTATGAAGTGACGATCCCCGATGAATGGTGCAATAGTTCTCTAGTGCCCATTTTTTAAAATAAGGGTGATGTGCAAGACTGCGGCAACTATCAAGGAATTAAGCTCATGTCACACAGTATGAAAATTTGGGAGAAAGTGATAGAGAAACGAGTGCGAGAGGAAAGCGAGATTACCCAAAACCAGTTCGGGTTTATGCCTGGTCGCGGGACTACAGACGCCATATTTGCACTCCGCCAGCTTTGTGAAAAATATAGGCGTGCACATAAAAACTTGCACATGGTGAAGATGGTTGAAGATCTCGAGAAGGCATACGATCGGGTACCCAGAACGGGTTTGTGGTGGGCCTTGAAAGAGAAAGGTGTGCCTGGGAAGTATATAGAGTTAATCTGTGCGATGTATTGTCTATCGAAAACCTACGTACGAACCGCTGCTGGCAACACCGACGAGTTCAGTGTGGTGGTAGGCTTGCATCAGGGCTCGGCGCTAAGCCCATATCTCTTCCTGTTAATAATGGATGCTTTAACATCGGAGATACAGGAAGAGACCCCCTGGTGTATGCTATTTGCCGATGACATTGTACTTGTCGGTGAAGACGGGCCTGAGGTACAGAGTAGATTGAGTAGTTGGAAAAATGGCAATGTAAACTGGAGAGTGTAGGCTTGAAAATCAGTAGAACCAAAACTGAGTACATGTTCTCTGATTTTGGCGGTCTCTCCAGTCCTACACCCATGGTGTTAGACGGCGCACCAATACCAGTTTGCTCCAGTTTCCGGTACCTCGGCTCTCTTATCCAGGATGATGGAGAAACCGATCGTACAGTGAAGCACAGAATTGACGCAGGTTGGATGAAATGGCGGCGGGTCAAAGCCAAAGTATGCGACCCCCAATTTCCTCCGAAACTTAAGGGGAAAATTTACAAGACTATCGTCAGACCTGTATGGACTTTCATGTTTGGCCGTAAAAGCGACGGATGAAAGACAATTGCATGTAGCGGAAATGCGAATGTTAAGATGGATGTGTGGTGTGACAAGAATGGATAGGGTAAAGAACGAGTATATTAGAGGAAGTTTGAAAGTTGCACCAGTGAATGAAAAATTGAGAAGCGAACGGCTGTCATGGTATGGACATGTTATGAGAAGAGTGGAAAGCAATGTCGTCAGAAAGGTGCAAAGTATGACTGTAGAGGGTTTAAGGAGTTGAGGTAGGCCAAAGAAAAGATGGATTGAATGTGTGAAAGAGGACAAGGTGAGGTGAGGTGTGACAAGGAGAGGAGTGACTGAAGAGATGCCGTCTAACAGAGATATGTGGAGGAGAAAGACTTGTTGCTAGTTATGCTAAGATTTTGTTTAAAAGAAAGCTATATGAATGTTCATAATATATGTTACTGAGCTTAGTCGGTCTGTGAAAATCGTTAGAAAATCCAGTTCAGTTACTCCTCAGATTAACGTGCAAACACTCAAACAAGCCAAGCATTATACCTAAATTATCCACCCCCTTTTGTTCACACGATTTTTACTGCTATATTATATGTAATTACTAGATAGAAGACTAGAAGAGGTTGATTGCTTTCAAAAGAATGGTAAAGGAACATTACCTGGGCTCCTAAACACTTTCAACAATTTCTCGTGTTTCATTTATTCCCAACAATGATTGCATCTGTCTATATTTATTTCTAAATTTTATGTTTAAGTGTTATTTTATGTAGGTATATATTTCTCTTTAATTTCTATACTCTTTCCAATCCTGTAATTTTCCTCTCAGAACTCTTGTATCTTTTCTTTAATCCTACGCCAACAGCTATCCGCTTTTTCATTTTACTCCTATCTACTTATGTCCATCCTAAGGTTGCCTGTAAGAGATCACCCTTGGTGATAAGGCCGCTAATTGTACATACTAATGATTAACTAGTTTCTGTTTTTTGTTTTTATTTTTGTATTGGTGTTTTTTTTTTTTTTTTTTTTTTTTTAATTCCGCGACCCAAGGCCGCGGCCGCTCTAACGTCCGTTGCCGGGCGTCTCTGGTTACTAGCAGAGGGTATGTCCAGTGGCGCCCGGCGGACTTTGACCACCTCTGTGGTCTCTGCGGGTGTTTGGTCGGGACGAGAATCCCGTGTCATTGGGGTCGGGTTTTATCCCGCGTCAGTGAGTGAATCTGGTTGCGTGCTATGGGGCAAAGGCTCCGCAGCACGCAACCCTTCTAGCCTGCTTCTGTAAGGACGGTGGGTGGCGATCCCGCCGTCCTCAGGCCCCGATCATGGAGGACGATAGTCTTGGGCGTAGTCGCGTAGTCTGGGGCGGCCTGGCCGCCGACTACGGAACTCGGCGGGGAGGGTACGCTCCCTCTCCCTCCCGGCCGCCTCCTTCGCGAGCATGACTTGCTCGCAGAAGGACACGGCCGCGTTCCACCTACTCCGGCTGGAGACCATGGCTTGAAGCATGGTCTCCAGCGAGAGGGTATCCACGCCCAGACCCACTACGAGGTCCCGGCGCTGACTCGCCCACGCTGAGCACTCCACCAACGTGTGGAGTGCGGTGTCGTCATCGGAAACCTCGCAGTGTTGACACCGGGGTGTGACCTCACGATCCGTGCGAAACAGATAGCTACCGAAGCATCCATGCCCGGCAACGATCTGCGTCGCACGGTACGTGAGGTCACCATGCTGCCTCTGCAGCCAATCGTCCATGATCGGTCTCACCGCCGCGATGATGGTGGTACCCCACTTGGGTTGCTCAAGTCGCACCCTCCATGACTCCATGAGATCCTGGCGGAGTTGGGACCGCTGGTCCTCGATTTCTCGAGACGCAGGCCTGTGGTCCCGCTCCAGCGCCTCCTTGCGCCATTGGAACAATGACGCAAGGGCTCTCGCTTCCAGGTCCCATGGAGGGGTCCCGGCTAGGAGACATGCAGCCTCTCCGGAGATCGTGCGGTACCCCCGTATGGTTCTGACGGCCAAGGTTCGAAGTGGTCTGTTTAACAGAGTCACGTTCCCCTTGACCGCCAACCTATCCGCCCATACGAGAGCCCCGTATAGGGCCATACTCCGCACGATCCCCAGGTACAGTCTCCTGCAGGAAGCGTTGGGTCCCTTTAGGTTGGGCATCAGTCGCGAAAGCGCGACCGATGCCTGTGTCACCTTGGGGACCAAACTTCGGAAATGTGGTCCGAAGTTCCATCGGCTATCAAGTACGATCCCTAGGTACTTCATCGAGGGCTTGATGCCGATGCTAACGCCTCCCACATTTATGCTGGAACCTTCGGGTGGACCGTTCCGAGGTCTGTGAAAACACAGAACCTCGGACTTGTGCAAGGCCACCTCCAGTCCCAGCTGCCGTATCCGACCCACGACTCGAGCAACACCCGTCGTGACCTTGAGTGCTGCCTCCTGGTACGTTGCACCCCGCGCCGTGACGAGGGTATCGTCGGCGTAGCACGTTACGCCGACGCCCCTAGGCAACGCACCCCGCAGCACCCAGTCGTAGCCGATGTTCCACAGAAGCGGCCCCAGGACCGACCCCTGCGGAACACCGCACGACACATCTCGCCGAGCTGGCCCGAGCCAGCTGGGGAAAGCTATGGCCCTCTCCGAGAGATAGGCCCCGACAATACGACGGAGGTAGAGAGGCGTTTCGTGATACACGAGCGCCTCCCTAACGCAGCTCCATGGCAAGGTGTTGAACGCGTTGGCGATGTCAAGAGACACCGCCACCACCACCTTGCCCTGCGAGACTGCTTTCTCCGTCAGGCTCTTCACGCGCATGATCGCGCTCACGGTGGAGCGTCCCCGACGGAAACCGAACTGGTTATCCGCCAGGTCAGGCCCAACACTCGTGAGATGCTCGACGAGGCGTTCCGCGATAATTCTCTCAAAGAGCTTACACACCTCGTCGAGCAACACGATATTTGTATTGGTTAACAATAAAATATATTGATTTGATTTGATTTGAAGAGATTAGAGATTGCGAGTGGCTGGCGTTAATTCAGACACCCCAAAATAAAATATTAAATAGTTTTAAAACCCGATGTATGCACTGGTATACTTTGTCTGCAACATAAATATTCATAGTATGAAACCTTTGCACGATCCAGCTGGAATATCAAATGGAATGGAATGGTAGCAACACTAAATAACATACTTTAGCAAAATTGCTTTATCTAAAAACGTAGAGCAGTATACATGTAACTGGCATTTTACCTAGTAAGTACAGTAAAATTCGACACTATTTCGTAGTAGTAGTAGTCTTCCAGTTCTTGAAACTACAGTTTCTACTGGTTATTTTCTGATTTTTGATTTTGATGAAACTAAGCCCGACAACAATGAAACTGAATAGAATACAATATATTTTGTACACCTATACAAATACCAGAATACATTAACTTGATAAATATGTATATTAGACAAATAAATAAAATTGCAGTGTCTGTTTGTAACACGCCGTTTACACTTTGAATAGTGTTAAGTGCGTTCATGAATCTTCTACTAGGAACTGTTAAGTGCATTCACTTGTTGCACTCGCACTTATAACTTAACAAAATGTAAGCCAGTCTTAATTCCAATTTGAAAGGTTTTTAATAGATGCACCACCTCATGCAATATACGGAAGAAACTGAATATAATAGGTACTTTAAAAAAAGTGTTTCAAAACTTTTGTCTGTCTGTCTGTTGGTCCGTTTAGCTAACTATCTGTCTGTTTGTTCCGGATAATCTTTGAAACATCTGGATCGATTTCAACGGAACTTTCATTTGCAGTTAGCTGGTGATAAGGAATAATTTAGGCCATGGTGCTGCAGAGGGGTGCATGGGTCAGATCTTTCCACGCGGTGCACCCCGGGCAACGGCAGTGGCTGCAACTCTGCGGCAACATACCGTAGAGTTGTAGCTACTACGGCTAATTCTGGCCAAGGTGGGGGTCTTGTCTCCTCAGAAAATGAGGAGCACAGACCCACCACGGTGGGGGCCTTTCGAGGCCCAGGTCTCTCCGCCGACACTCTGCAGAGCAGAGTGCTGCTGTGCGGAGAAACCACCAGGGCGACGGGTCCGACATCACTGAGATCATCAGCGGTGTCGGACACGGTCTCGTAGAGACCTCCGTTCGGCCGAACCCCGCCTGGCAGCAGGCGGGAAGCCGGTTCTTCGGAATCGCGAGGAAGAAAACCTCGTTAAAAAATCACCAGCGGGGCGGGCGGAACGGTCTTGTGAAGACCCCCGCCCGGCCCAGCCGTAATCCTAAATTGACAGGACCGGTGGCCCCACGGGGCCGCGAGGATGAACACCTCTATAAAAAATTAACCCAATCCCAAGCTCTGACACCCGGTGAGGGGATGAATCGTGCAGGGGATCTGTCACGCCTAGGGTGTCACCCTCGTCGACGGACGCTATACGAAAAAACAAAATGGCTTTGCAAAGTACGGATGCGAAAACTACCCAACGGGGAACTGGAGGTGAGGAATCCCTCCACGAACACCCGGCTGTGACTGATCGTCGACCGCTGCTGGGACGGACGTCGTTCCCAGCTGCAAGGAGACGCAGGGTTCCTCTTTCTGGAAGACGCCCGGAAAGAGAACCCTGGAGAAGAAGACGCCGAAGGCGGGCCCGTCCCGCGACCGTAGCACTAGTGCTTCCGGGCGGACCGGATCTAGTGAGACCAGCTCCGAAGAGGAGGTGCCGCCAAAATTTATGGCGGTCACCCCGTCCGGTACATACCGGAAGACGCGGGTGAGAGGGGTGCCAAAGCCCCCCGAGCCCCCCCCAACGGTGCTGTTCTTGCCTAGTGGCAGGGACAAGGAGGTGCCAGCCGCGCGGGAGCTCATGCTGGCTCTTACCCGGATTGCGGAAGCCATGAAGGGTGGCACTAAGAACATGCCGGGTAAGAGGCAGATAGTGAAGACGGCCGTGACTCACGCAACGTCTTCACTTGATGAGCTCCTAGCGCGGAGCGTCCCCGTGGAGGAGCAAAAGCTTCGGGGTCAGGTGGCCAGTCTGGAGGCGGAACTTGCCGCGTCCCGGCAACAGATGGAGGCCCTGCGACAGGAGGTCGCGAACCTGACCAAGCTGGTCAAGGGGCGTCCCGGGACCCAGACTGGGCATCCCATGCCGCCTTCCCCGGCGTCTACTAGGACGGCAGCTGAGACCACCTCCAACGCGGCGCCTGGATCGCCACCACGGCCTGCGATTGCTCGGTCGCCGCCACGGCCTGCGACTCTTACCGAGGTCATGGCGGCGATCGAGAGGCGCCTCGGCGTCCTTGAGGAACGGGCGTGCCGCCCTGCGCTGACGCAGCCCGCGTTGTCGTACGCGGCTGTTGCCGGCGCCGCGTTGCGCCCCGCCCTAGAGGCAGGCCTCCTAGCCGCCCCCCTGCCCCCATCCGCTGTCCCAGTGCAGCGGACGCCGGCCGAGGCTGCGGCTATCTCGCGCAAGGCCAAGGGGATGGGCAAGAGGAGTGCCACCCCCGCTGCCCCCAGGGCCGCTCCCGCTGTTGCTCCCGCTGCTTCTTTACATCCCTCCAGGCGGGAGGGATGGGAAGTAGTGGGCGCTAAAAAACAGCGTAGGAAGAAGAACAAGAAAGCGGCCAAAGCCGTCGCGGCGAAGGCGCCGAAGAGGCCCCGTCCCCCTCGCTCCACCGCTGTCGTCCTGACGGTGACGACAGTGGGCGCGGAGAAGGGTGTGGGGTACGCCGACGTCCTGAGGACTGTAAAGGCCTCCGTCGACCTGAAGGCCCTCGACATTCAGGGGGGGCTCCGGTGCAAGAACACTCGCACCGGCACTCGCCTCCTCGAGGTCTCCGGCGCCTCCAGTGGCCCTAAAGCCGATGCCCTAGCGGCTAAGCTGCGGGAAGCCCTGGACGCAGAAGCCGTCCGCGTCACCAGGCCTACCAAATGCGCCGCATTGCGAATCTCAGGTTTGGATGACGCGGCAACGACGGAGGAGGTTACTTCCGCCGTCGTGGAGGCGGGCGGCTGTCCCCATGACCAGATCAAGGCTGGAGAGATCACCTTCAGCCCCACTGGTCATGGCACGACAGTCGTCCAGTGCCCCGTCGCGGCGGCTCTCAAAATAGCGGACGGACGAAGCCTCCTTGTAGGGGGCTTCTCAAAGGCGCAGGTGCACCTCCTGCGTGCCCGGGAAACGAGATGTTTCCGTTGTATGGTGGTAGGGCACGTGGGAGTGCAGTGCACAGCGGAAGACACCGTGGGCGACCGGTGCTTCCGCTGCAGCCGGCCCGGCCATAAGGCCAATGGCTGCGAGGCCCCGCCTCGCTGTTATAGATGTGAGGCGGAGGGCAAAACGGCGGACCATCGGGTCGGCAGCCGTACGTGCGCTGCCTCGAGGCCAAAGCCTCGTCCGTCCGCTGGTGGCAGCGGGCGAGCCGCTTCTACGTGGCCAAGTTCGCGGCGGGATGCTGACATGGACGTCCATTAATGTACGCCCATGTCTGTATCCTGCAGGTGAACCTGAACCACTGCTGCGCTGCTCAGGATCTTCTGTACCAGAGCATCGCGCAGTGGTCCATTAACTTGGCCGTGGTCGCCGAGCCGTACTACGTCCACCCGGGGAGCCCGGTGGACCAGGACGGCTCGGCCTGTTGTATATTTGGGGGTTCCGCCGCGGACACCTCACGCCTTGCATTCATTGCAAGCGGCCGGGGGGGTGTTGCGGCGGAATACGAAGGGTTTGCGGTCGTGTTCGCCTACATCTCGCTGACTCTGGACGAGCCTCAGTTTGAGATATGGCTCACTGAGCTCGACGTCGTCTTCGCTGCGTGCCGTCCTCGCCCTGTCCTGCTCCTGGTTGACTTCAACGCCTGGAGTGTGGCGTGGGGCTCCCGGGAAACTAGGGACAAGGGGAGGCTTCTTGAGGACTGGACCAGAACGCGTGGTCTGGTAGTCCTCAACCGGGGGAATGTCGCCACCTTTTGGCGGCGGGGGACGGAGTCGATCGTGGACGTTTCTTTCTCGACCCCTGCCCTCGCCGACCGTATTTCAGGCTGGCGCGTGGAGGAGGGTGTGGAGACGCACTCGGACCACCGGTTCATCCGATTCGATGTTGCGCCCCCACCTGGCCTCCCACAGCCAGTCGAAAATCCCCCGGATCCGCGTTGGGCACTTCAACGTTTAGACCGGGAGGCTCTCCTGGAGGCGGCAATCGTGCAGGCCTGGGTTCCAGCGCCGGACAGGCCTGCCGATGTGGAAGCCGAAGCGGAGTGGTTCAGGAGAGCCATGTCGCAAATCTGTGATGCGGCGATGCCTAGGGTTACACCCAGACCGGCAAGGAAGCAGGTGTACTGGTGGTCGCCGGAGATTGCACAGCTGCGCGCAGCATGCATCTCCGCCCGCCGCCAGTACACCAGGTTTCGCCGGAGGCATCGCCGCCCAGACGACGCGAGAGGCGGAGCTTTATCAGTCATACAGGGAGGCCAAAGGTATTCTCCAGGAGACGATAAAGCGGGCCAAGACGGCGGCCCGCGAGGAGCTCCTGGAGACCCTTCAGCAGAACCCATGGGGGCGCTCTTACCTACAGGTTAGAGAGAAACTCCGACCCAGGGCGCCCCCATTGACCCAGAGTCTCCAGCCGCAGCAGCTGGAGCGGGTCATGGACTCCCTGTTTCCGACGAGCGCGGAGGAGCACGTCCCTCCGCGCATGGCTCCATCTCTGCCTGACGCGGATAGCACCCGCGAAGACGACGTACCCGAAGTCAGGGTGGGGGAGCTAGGTGCGGCAGTACTCCGGCTTAAACGCCGGAAAATCACTGCCCCCGGACCCGACGGCATTCCTGGCCGTGCGTGGGTCCTGGCTCTCGAAGAACTCGGGCCTCGACTGATGGGGCTCTTTAGCGCATGCCTCGAAAGGGGCCAGTTTCCCAAGGTGTGGAGGACGGGGAAACTGGTCCTGATCCGTAAGGCGGGGCGGCCGGTGGACTCACCGTCCGGATATCGGCCGATCGTGTGGCTCGACGAGGTGTGTAAGCTCTTTGAGCGAATTATCGCGGAACGCCTCGTCGAGCATCTCACGAGTGTGGGGCCAGACCTGGCGGATAACCAGTTTGGTTTCCGTCGGGGACGCTCCACCGTGAGCGCGATCATGCGCGTGAAGAGCCTGACGGAGGAAGCAGTCTCACAGGGCAAGGTGGTGGTGGCGGTGTCTCTTGACATCGCCAATGCTTTCAACACCTTGCCATGGAGCTGCGTTAGGGAGGCGCTCGTGTATCACGGAACGCCTCTCTACCTCCGTCGTATTGTCGGGGCCTATCTCTCGGAGAGGGCCATAGCTTTCCCCAGCTGGCTCGGGCCAGCTCGGCGAGATGTGTCGTGCGGTGTTCCACAGGGGTCGGTCCTGGGGCCGCTTCTGTGGAACATCGGCTACGACTGGGTGCTGCGGGGTGCGTTGCCTGAGGGCGTCGGCGTAACGTGCTACGCCGACGATACCCTCGTCACGGCGCGGGGTGCAACGTACCAGGAGGCAGCACTCAAGGTCACGACGGGTGTTGCTCAAGTCGTGGGTCGGATACGGCGGCTGGGACTGGAGGTGGCCTTGCACAAGTCCGAGGTTCTGTGCTTTCACAGACCTCGGAACGGTCCACCTGAAGGTTCCAGCATAAATGTGGGAGGCGTTACAATCGGCATCAAGCCCTCGATGAAGTACCTAGGGATCGTACTTGATAGCCGATGGAACTTCGGACCACATTTCCGAAGTTTGGTCCCTAAAGTGACGGGGGCATCAGTCGCGCTTTCGCGACTCATGCCCAACCTAAAGGGACCCAACGCCTCCTGCAGGAGACTGTACCTGGGGATCGTGCGGAGTATGGCCCTATACGGGGCTCCCGTATGGGCGGCGCGGTTGACGGCCAACAACTCAACGCTCCTTAATAGACCGTTGAGGACCTTGGCCGTCAAAACAATAAGAGGGTACCGCACGATCTCCGGAGAGGCTGCATGTCTCCTAGCCGGGACCCCTCCATGGGACCTGGAAGCGAGAGCCCTTGCGTCATTGTTCCAATGGCGCAAGGAGGCGCTGGAGCGGGACCACAGGCCTACGTCTCGAGAAATCGAGGACCGGCGGTCCCAACTCCACCAGGATCTCATGGAGTTATGGAGGGTGCGACTTGAGCAACCCAGATGGGGTAGCACCATCATCGCGGCGGTGAGACCGATCATGGACGATTGGCTGCAGAGGCAGCATGGTGACCTCACGTATCGTGCGACGCAGATCGTTACCGGGCATGGATGCTTCGGTAGCTATCTGTTTCGCATCCATCGTGAGGTCACACCCCGGTGTCAACATTGCGAGGTTTCCGGCGACGACACCGCACTCCACACGTTGGTGGAGTGCTCAGCGTGGGCGAGTCAGCGCCGGGACCTCGTAGTGGGTCTGGGCGTGGATATCCTCTCGCTGGAAACCATGCTCCAAGCCATGGTCTCCAGCGCGAGTAGGTGGAACGCGGCCGTGTCCTTCTGCGAGCAAGTCATGCTCGCGAAGGAGGCGGCCGAGAGGGAGAGGGAGCGTACCCTTCCCGCCGAGTTCCGTAGTCAGCGGCGAGGGCGCCGCAGACTCATCTACGCCCAAGACCATCGACCTCCATGATCGGGGCCTGAGGACGGCGGGATCGCCACCCACCGTCCTTACAGAAGCAGGCTAGAAGGGTTGCGTGCTGCGGGGCCTCTGCCCCATAGCACGCAACCAGATTCACTCACTGACGCGGGATAAAACCCTACCCCAACGACGCGGGATTCTCATCCCGACCTAACCCCCGCAGAGACCACAGAGGTGCTCAAAGTCCGCCGGGCGCCACTGGAAATACGTTCTGCTTGTAACCAGAGACGCCCGGCAACGGACGTTAGAGCGGACGCGGCATTAGGTCGCGGAATTAAAAAAAAAATAAAAAAAAAAAAAAAAAAAAAATGGTGGTGCAGATACCTAAGTCATGTGCAGAATATTTATAGCGGCTTAATTAATTTTGTTCACACTTCTAATGTCCGCCTCGAGCCTCGGCCGTATATTATCCAGCAAGTTCTTTTAAAATAGAGTTTTATTATAGCTTTAGACACTTAGCATTGCCATTCAACATGACAATGAGCGGATAACGACACACGATATCGTGACGATATCGCAAGTAGCAGCACTAACTTTAAAGCAAGAATGTAAATTATCGGGACGATATCGTCACGATATCGTGTGTCGTTATCGTGCAATGTGAAAACGCCTAATGCTGCCGGAAACAATGCTGATGATTTTTTTGGATAATTTGCCAATATTTATTTTGTGCTCATACCTACTGAGATAAAAAATATTTTTTATTTGTAGGCTTAACTATAAAATATTTTTTTGTGTAGGATCCCTGAAGATAGCCAACTAAAAACCTATGTACCTATACACAGACTTAAACTGACATTGATCATAATAATAATATCCCCTACAAAATGGCCATTCATTAGGTAGATTAAAATGAATTAAATTCATTTCCACTGTGAAAATCGCAAATGAACGTTACCTGTCATCGGTTTGCCGAATTCGTGCTAATTGGAGTAATCACCGCGTTGCGAAGTGGCTATTTGCAACGTTGACATTAAATTCATCCCTATGTCATCCCTGTCGCTGTGTGACGATAATACAGTAGGGACAGACTGTTGTCAGACCGACTTCTTTTTACTTGATTGCGCCAGCGAGAGGGCTATGCTTTACAAGCGTATTTTATTCTGTGCCGAGGGGCACAGAATGAAATACGCTTGTAATACATAAGGTTGTAGAGGTACAACCTTAATATCAAGACGGATTTCTGATTGATTTAGACACTAAAACCTTTATTAACAATTTATCCTCATTACTTCAAGGTTTTTTTGGCCATCAGTCCTGCGAGCTATGTGCCCTGCACACTGCCATTGCTCTTTGAGCAACAGTGAGCTTCTGCATGAAGTGAACAGTCTATTGTGGTCTATGGCTATGTCTCAGTTCCACAAGTCATGATTGGGCAACACACATTGGTCGAAGACCTTACTGGGAACACACTGCGGTATTTTGAACAAAAAGGTGTGATGTTCGCTACCCAGCCGAGTCGGATTCGAAGAAGTTGGATTGTCATACGTACACATAATTGTTACACTCGCTTGTATACACACAGACCCAAGATGCCCTGTATAGTTTATCATCTAAAGGTATTATTATTTATATTTATTTTGTAGTAAGTAGCTATTTGCTCATTATTGCACAAGAAATCTTTAACAAAATAATAAAATATTCTGTAACACAGCTCTGTGTCTAGTGTATCAGGTTTGTAGCACGACAAATATGTATGCAATATGCATTTTAGTGAGCTCTCTAAAAGCTTTTGTCCAAAACGCACGTTTATTTTCTTGAGATACTCACATTCGCTCACAATGCATATTTTATATCGGCAAACATGTAGCTGTTTTGCAACGAAGTAGTTATTTGTAAAATAAAAGCAAAAAGTTTATGAAAAATAAAGTTGGTTTCAGTTTCTTAAATTGTTTTCTCGTTTCCAATTTCCATTAACACTTTACCGATGCCGACGTAAAAATTAGCCTGTGTGGTTTCTAAACCAGAAAGTTGGTTATTTTCTGGCTCAAAGAATTTGTATCACCATCCAATGAGGTAACGCAGTCAGCACACTCTGGGAACCTTCCTTGTCAGCAATGTCGCGGAGGATTCCTACATAATCTTTCGAAATTGTCTACGTACTTAACGTCTATTGTTTTTTTTTGTGTAAACAAAGGTATTTCAATACCAACCAAGACGTTGGTTTCACACTTCGGATATTTCAATAGTTTTTGTCGCCAGTTTTTACGAAGACATTAACAAGTGTACGGGTCATGTGATGGCCGCCCGTATTGTAAAAATGTAGGCTATAAAATGAAATTTCTGGAAAAAAAAATACAATCCCAAGGTAGTGTGTAGCATTTGCAGTGATACTAATAGTGATAATAACCAATAAAGTAACCTAAAGAATTACTTTGTTTATAAATAATTCTTAATCCATGAAACGAGCCTTGATAATTATAATTAATAGTTCTGTTTGCAAATCAGAAACATTCTTGAAAACAGTCATCACATAATAGATAACTAGGTTGTAACCTTTGTAGCCAGTATAGTAACTAATATTGATAGTGAAGTAATAAAACGTCGAAGACAGATAAGTAGGTAAGTCAGTGTTACTTTGAATGTTCTGAAGTACTGTTTATTAATTTAAACAAGGTAAGTATTTAAGTAAATAACTTTTAATGTGTATAGTGTATATCTGTTTAGTACTTACCTACTTACATCATTAAATGTTGAATAAATTGTAAAGAACTAAATTCACTTCTACTATTCCACTGCTTTATGGAGTTTTAACACAATCTACCAACTAACAAGATTTGATTTATAAAGCTTTATACATAAACTACAATTTATAAATTTCACGAAGTGGCACACCATTTTTTACATTTAGAAATTTATGTTGAATTTTAATTTTCAAAAGAAATTTATCATATCAAAGTTATTATATTAATAATATTTGAATTTTTCAGATGAAGTACTTCATTTTCTGCATATTGGTTGCCTTTGTAGAAGCTAACGTAATAAGCCCAAACTCAAAATGTGTAACCATACGTTCCAAGCCATATGAACAAGAGATTTTAAAGGAAGATGTTAAAAAACCATATCAACTGGCCATTGACTACAAAACAAACACGTTGTTCTTCAGCTTTACAGAAAACTCATCAGAATTATTTAATATCGCCTATCTCAATTTAGAAAGTAAAGATTTCGGACTGGTTACTGAAATCACAAGAGGATTTGCAAGTACCGTCGATACTAATACCGATACAGTTTATATGGGAGGTCAAGATGGTATATATAAATTTAATTATGACACAAAGTCTGGTACTAAACTGAACCTCAAAACAGATGTGAATGTTTGGCAAATGTTTTATAAGAACTACCTTTATTTTACAACGTATCCAAATGAAGAAGTTTTTATGTATAAAAATCAAGAAGTAGTCAAAGTACCTGAATTGACTGACAGAGCTATGATATTCGCTATTAAGAATGACGGTAATTACTTATATTCGAATTCGTCTGGACTCTTTACTTACACAAAAACTACTGGTAATACGTTGAATATTGGTGATTATACTTTAAATGGTGTTACAGCTGATGTTGATGGTAAATTATACTTTTCAACACCTACTGGGATATATTTTTTTAATGAAGAACAGTATGAAATAGAATCACTGATCGACCTCGAGGATAGTTACGGTTTGGCCGTAGAAAAAAATGGCAATATCATTTATGCTGGTGAAGAAAGTATCGTTCGGTTAAAACCAGCAACAGGGTGCTAGGATGATAGGGAAATGTATTAGAAATGGTAGTTATACTACGACATTCCAACGAAATATTGCGAAATATTGGTTAAATATTGATGTTTGGAACTGTACAGACATTTTAACATAAACCAAAATATACTATACTATACCTAATAATATCGAAATAACAATTTAACCCCTTTAATTGTTATCTCTAAAATGCTATAGGTGTTTGATATTTTACTATAATGGTATAATGGCAAATAATGAACAAGTTATTAAGTTAAATGGTACAGAAATTTATACAACACAAGTTCCAAGTTAACAATAATAAATAACCCATGAAAGTAACATTACGAGTATTACGCTTTTATGAAGTGGCTATTAGTGTTATAAAATTATTCGTCTCAATAAAGTTTGGTGCAGACGACACACTTTGTTTAAGTGACACTGTTTCTACAGTATATACTTTTCCAGTACTGTTATACGCAATAAAAAAACTAGCGGACCCGACTGACGTTGTCCTGCCAATAAAAAAAGATCCAAATTGTGATTCTAAACCATTCTCGAATCCCCTTGAACACACAAAAAAATTCTTCAAACTCCGGTCCAGCTGTTTAAGAGGAGTTCAGTGACATACACACGTACAGTAGAATTACACATATAAAGATAACCTGTATCACCTACCTAGTGAGTTTACTGTCAATTAGTTTTGATCATGTTCAGACCTCGCAGATCATATATTTGGGACTTAATAGGATTGGCGATAAGAAGAATATTTTTTTTATTATTAACTATCCATTAAAAACGTATTATACAGTTTCAGTATCCGCTTCGGCTTGGAAGTTACGCTTAATTAATTTTCTGCGGCAGTAAGCTGCAGGAGATTAGAAGATATTGCTGCTTTACAAGCAGGTCTGAGAAATGTTTAAGTACCAATCGTAGAAGTCTTTCCTTTTCGTAAAGATTGCAATGATCTTTCTGTTTCAGTTAGTGCTAATGCATAAGTTAAAACATTTGTGATCAAAAAGATCAATTTTCTATAACGGCAGTGCACGAAATGTGCTTTTCAAATTTTACAACAACATAGCAATAAATCCAAATATTGCCAGTCAAAACTATAATGGTTTATGGACATCGTATGGAGTGCAACTTTCTCGTGTATAAACGGAAATGAAAGATGGGTACCGATAAGGATCTAGTTTAGATATAGCATAGCATAGCAAATCAGATTCGTAAAGTTACTTGTGGATAGGAAAACAGTAAACAAACACGGAAAGGATTATAATAGATTATTCCAGTTATGTAGGGTGTTACCAGTAAGACTAAAACATAAATACCTTCTTGCGATCAACAACCATAGCAGTATTAAAAATCTAACGAAAGTTAAAAACAAATACGGCACGAGGGCAATGACCTCGGGCAAATTGGTGGTCCCAAGAGTTACTAACGTCTACGGGGATAGAACGTTAAAAAAACGCATCCCGTACATACTGAATAGTTTACCTGTAGACATTAGAACCGAACCAAATGTGGGTAAATTTAGGAGTAAATTAAAAACTCATCTCTTGGAATCCTTGTCGGCAACAGCGTAATAGTATGGAAATTAACCTACGCCTATCTTGTGTTATATTATATTGTAGATACCTACTTACTTTGAGTGATGCGTTCGGCTGGCGTGGCCGCGTGTACAGCTATGGAACCTACCTACTCGTAAGGGCTACTTGAGTGACGGATGCCTGACACTATAGTGTGTGTATATTTGTTTACTTACCATGTACCTATTTAATAATGTGTAACTAATAATGATTGTACCAATGTATTTTACCTCTCCCTTAGTGATGAATGATAATATATTATTTACTGTTCTAATGAATAATATCTTGGTAGGATAATGCATCTGCCAGCTAAAGTCCTGCTGGGATTGGTTTAAGAGTACTTACAGGTGGACAGACAGACGGACAGACACAATTACGCTAATATAGTATGATATTGTATTTAGTGAATTTTAGTAATTACTTGTTAACATTTTGGAATTGTATAAATTTTTTGTAACAACACGTTCCCGCAGACAAACTGTGAAAACAGTTTTGTGGGACATAGTATTAAATTATAAGCACTAATATGTACTTATTAAAAAAAAATTAAATAAAAAAAAAATGTAATTTTGCATTTTCCATTACACTGTTTATACAACATTCTACGTAGACGGGTGGCATCACCTCACTAGAAGTCTCTTCTGATCGCTTAGTGATATAATATCTAGTAATTGGAGCAAACGCTTAGTCTTTTATAGTTAATTTGAATGCTAATGTAGAAAACATAGGCTCGCCTCACCTACAACGTGGAAGTTAACGAACTGACTAGCGAAATATGGGCATATTGAGCACTTCTGACTACTTCTTTGGAGATAAAGACGTGGTGACTTGTGTCTGTCTGTGTGATGAATTAAAATTTGAATCAAAAGACTTGATTTTCTTTTTGAACGGCTTTCATATCTATCCACAGGGATTTCAAATATAAATAATAAATAAATTAATGTTTTTGAACATTCTTACACAACGTCATCTAGCTTAAATTAAACTAATATAAGCTTGTGCTATATATGTTTATCAGTCGTCGTAAACATACTTAAATATTTCTAAATACATACATAGAAAACACCCAAACTCCGAAATAAACATTTTGTGTGTCACACAAATATTTGATGTGACCTGGAGTCGAACCTGGGACCTCAAGGACGGCAGTCGCATACACAGACCACTGCGCCACCGAGGCAGTCAAAGTAAATATATTAGTGTACCTACTTTCGCGTTCTGAATTCATTTTAATAGAAACAATTTTGGGACTTCAACTATAAATTACCTTATTTCGTGATATCATGACGTTTCGACCGAGTTAAATGGCCCGATGTAACTCGGTCGAAACGTCAGGCCCTAAATAAGGGATCGATATCGTTACTATTAAAGTGTACCACTTATAAAAAACTCTCAAACTGACTCTTCTTTGTAACTTTTTATATATTTTATCTCAGTAAGAATTAAAAAACACGACCTTTTATTGCACTTGTCACGGACAAAATTAAGACCTGCTGCCGGTCTCGGAAATTCATTAAATATTAAAGCTCCTGTAAAATAACTTAGAGCAATAAACTTAGAGGTCGTGGCCATAAGTAATTTTAAAGTAGAAACACGTAATTCAAGTTTAATTTACATACTAAAACCTTAACGTAAAAACCGGGCAAGTGCGTGTCTGGCCAGGCATGGAATAGGGTTCCGTAGTCACCTATAATAACCTCTATAACTCCTGAACTAACATAGCTATGTAGGGGTGCGACTGTCGGGAGCCTCCTAGTGTGCCCCTTGACTTTGGACGGTACAATGGAGCAGTACATCTCCTATGATCCAGAGATGATGACAGAGTTGACCCCATTGCACGAGGGGGTCGTGGGATGGCGGGCCTTCAAGACCCGTGACACGCTCACTTGCCAACATGAGCATGGCGTACGCTCGCACCCCTGACGGAGAGCGGCTGTGGGCGGTAGGTCGGGGGAACCTGCCGCTCACTATAGACCGTGAGGAGAGCGACGCCCCTTGTGTTTCGGGGTCGTCGCTAATGCGGCTTTTGGGGGGGGGGGGCGGCATTCCTTCCCCGTGGAGAGCCCTGGAGGGAAGCCTTATGCCACCGTCGCTTAGCAGTCCTTAAAAGTTCAATACATGGACTACCATCATACATTTTTCAGGTTCATCACACCAGCCATTTAGAACTAGGGAACCCTAAAAATGGATCTTCGACACTCTTGTTTACCTTTACCTAAAGAACATTACCTTGTAAAATTGGAACTAGGTTCAGAACGCTCTCTAGTCTAGTACTAAAATGTATATAGCTGACCTGTATACGATACTTTAATAATATCCTTACTCAATTCATTAAGATTATTCTAACCTTCAATGACGCGGAGGATTTTTAAACAATATTTTATAGGTTATAAATATTTTTGGTAGAAAACAAACATAGTACTCGTATAAAACAAAGTCGGTCCGTCCCTATGTTTGACCTTTAAAACTACGCAACGAATTTTGATGCGGTTTTCACTAATGGATAGAGTGATTCTCGAAGAAGGTTTTTGTATACAATTTGTCAAGCTGGCGAAACCGCAGCTCCGCTAGGTTTGGATATTGTAATTCGTATTGTAAATAAACATGAACCTGCCTACAATAATCTTATCACGCGAACATTGAGAAAGAAAATGGTGAAGGATAGTTGTGGCTATAAAGTGCGTAAATTCTCCTTTTTACGATAAAGAGTAAAGTTGAACCTCGCCTCTAGCTATGTATCGTAATAATAAAAATAATCTTTGGAGTGTTTCATGAAAGGAAACCTAATTAGATCGAGGTAGTTAGATGGTTATCACTTGCTGTTTGTGTTGTTTACTTAAGTACGGGACTTTTATAGATTGATAAAGTTCACCATAGTATATACGAAGACTTATGTATATTTGAACAGAAGATAACACATACCTACACACTATATAGTCACTCACAAACAAAATGACATCTTTATCTCCGAAAGGGTAGACAGAGGTGTTTAATACGCCCACATTTCAACAGTTATTTTGTTGGTATCGCCATTTTGATACATGCATGGGGCACACTAAAAGTTTTGCACTTCTGGCTAATCGGAACTTTGAATTTCGAATGTTTTATTTTTTTAAACGTTCCAACCTTCTTAGTAACAAAAAAAAAATTGGCGGGAAATCATTTGTCAATTGTTTTTTTTCACACATCAAAGTTCTCCGTATGCAACGAAAATGGAATTAAGTCGAAAAGATTTTAGAGCGATTACTTTTTATGATTTTAAAAGTTCTCTTTCTCCGCAAGACTGTGCCGCTCGTCTTCAAAATGCTTTTGGGAGAAAAGCCCCTTGTTTGAGCACCATGAGGCGATGGTTTGCTGAATTTGAGAGAGATCGAGTTTCTTTACATGACGAATTTTGTGAAGGGCGGCCTTCAACTGCCGTCAACGAAAATAATGTGGCTAACTGTTAAGCGGTTAAATGAAGAAAACCCGCTGATTACCTATGAGACAATGCGAGGACTATTGGGGATTGGTATGAGTCAAATCCAGAAAATTTTACACGAAGAATTGAAAGTTCGGAAACTTTGTTGTCGTTGGATCCCTCATGAACTGACAGCGACGCAGAAGCAGGCTCGCGTGGAATGGTGCTCACAGATGCTACTGAAGTACGACCACGGACATTCTAATGCTGTTTATGACATTGTCACAGGAGACGAAACGTGGATTTATTGTTTTGAACCCGAAAAAAAACAGCAATCTTGTGAATGATTGAGAACAAGCCAACAAAAGTGAGGCAGGCGAGAAACGTTGGTAAAAAAAATGATCGCGTTTTTTTTTCTCAGCTACGGGTCCCATCTGTACAATTCCACTGGAAGATCAAAAGAGTGTTAATGCCGATTGGTATTCTACCATTTGTTTACCCAGGGTATTAGAAAAAGTTCGCGAAACACGACCCAAAAGCCGCGTTCTCCTACATCATGACAACGCTTCTTCACACACGGTCAACAAAACAAAGTCATTTTTAGCTTCCGAAAAAGTACAACTCGACACCCATCCTGCGCATAGCCCCGACCTAGCACCCTGTGATTTCTGTATTTTCCCTAATATCAAAGATTTGATGAGAGGTTTCACTTTTACCAACTCCGAAGAGGCAGTGATAGCGTTCAATCAGCACGTAGAAAACATGCCTTCAGATCTGTGGTCCTCCTGTTTTAAAAAATGGTTCGATCGCATGAAAAAATGTTTAAAATGTAAAGGAGAGTATTTTGAAAAGCAATAAACATAATATTTTGGTTTTAACATGTTGTTTTTTTAAGTTACGCAAAACTTATAGTGTGACCTACGTAATATAACGTCTATTATAAGAACTTTCCAATCACAAAATTGGTGAAAATATTGAAAAAATGAAATTCAGTTTTCAGTGTTTCAGATTCAGTGTCATTCAGTGTTTAAATTGGTAATCTGTTTTGTAACCTAACCTAACCCCCGCTGATCGGGACTATGTGTCATGACCGAAGTGATTTTAAATGTGCTAAACAGTAAACACAACTTGAATCCTATTAAAGTATGTTCTTTAAAGAATTGAGTGATGGCAAACATGTCTACCTGCATAAAACCTATAAATGTTCTATAGTTGTATGTACTCTTTTTTTTTCACACATCACCATTCACCATATTGCAAATACATACAATTAAAAAAATTACAATTCGTAATAAAACATTGTTTACCCGAAAATAAAACTAACCATTGAATGTAGGCCACATTTAGAAGTTTATTAAGAAGGTACTATTCTCTTTTGTATAATTATCTTTAAAATCATGTCGTTTCCTTGCGCTCGTGGCAAAGAAAATTAAACCCGAAAAGTGGTTAGATTACATTTAATATTAAAGAGCCTGTAAAACAACTTAGAGCAATAAACTAAGAGACATTGTGGCCAAAAGTAATTTTTAAGTAACTACAGAGAATTCACTTTTATTTAGACTGTAAAACCCTTCTAAATAAAACTGTGGGCGGAATCTTCTTTACCCATAAAACACCATTTTGAGCTTTCCATGGATACACTGAAACGGGTTTCTGAGCCCTCATTACCATATCTTGTAAATTTCACTCACTAATACTCTGTAGCTCTGACAAATCAGTTACGATGGGGAGTAACAGGAATTTATTTGCAGAACTATAAATTTCTGGTTAACTTAAACTTTATACACTTGTAGTATGGCATTAAGGACAAGGAAAATTTCTATGTCATTTATATATATTGTTGTACCTACCTAGAACTTTTAAATGAGAAATAAATCAAAATCAAAATATCTTTATTCAAGTAGGTCACAAAGTAACACTTATGAACGTCAAAAAAAGAAAATGCTTCTACATTTACATTTACCGCCAGATTCACAAGGCAATAGGTAGAGCCTGTGAGAAAAGGACCTGGCAAGAAAAACTCACGGCCACTCTTTTTATTCGCCAGTAAATACAATGATTCTGTTACAACAATAAAAAGAGGGCAAGGGCAGTACGTGACCATGTGTGGACCAAGTGAATTTAAAAAATTATGGATCTCTGTTATTCACAAAAAATGTCAAATACTAGTTAAAGGTGCCACATAATCTCAAAGTACCCATACCTTACAATATCATAATAATAATAATTTAACTATAAGTGAGTTTCAGCAATAAAACAACATTTCAAACAGAAGTAACCTCTATGTAGCTCGAGTGATAGCAAGCAACTCATTGCCATTTCTCTGTATCGTTTAGATAATCTTTAATAGTATAATATGCATTTTAGGAGGTGTGTCTTAACAGCCGCTTTGAATTTATTCAAAGGAAGGTTCATAATGTTTAGAGGAATTTTGTTATAAAAACGCACACCAAATCCTGCAAAGGAGTCATGAACCTTCTGTAAATGATAATACGTCCCAACCAATTTATGCTTATTTCTAGTATTTATTGCATGTATGTCACTGTTCATACTGTATAAATGTATATTCTGTTTAACGAACATAATATTCGCATATATATATTGTGATGCAACTGTTAAAATGCCTATTTCTTTAAATCTTTCTCTAAGAGAAACTCGTGCATTCAGTGTGAAAACATGCATTCACTGTGAAAATAGCTAAAATAAACCAGCCTGGCAGTTTCTACATCCGTGAGCTGTCTGACTTTACTAATAGCAAAAGCCGCAGAGCTAAGTTTCCCTGCAAGACCCGATATTTGGGCGTTCCACTGTAATTTACTGTCTAGAGTAATACCCAAAAATACGGTTGATTCTTCAAGATTCCTTAATCGGTGCGGTGATACCCTTGTATCACCGCTCAAAATAATATTAGTACCGTAGTTCTGAACATTAGGCATACTAAATCTAACACACTTCGTCTTTTTTTGCGTTCAGAAGTAAATTGTTGGTTGTAAACCAATCCAGAACTAGTGCAAGTGAACTATTTACTTCGTCAAAATTCCTCAGCTTGCGATCAACTTTAAAAATAAGTGATGTATCATCGGCGAATAGAACAATGTCACACAAGTTCTGTACATAGAACGGTAGATCATTAATGTAAACTAAAAATAGAAACGGACCTAGAATTGATCCTTGTGGAACGCCCATAGCTACAGAAGCCCCTAAAGACCGACTACCATTGATATCAACATGTTGTATTCTATCACTGAGGTATGAGGCAACTATGTCCGGTGCTGAATCTCTGATACCATAATAATTGAGTTTCCGTAATAGGGTATTATGTTCAACGCAATCAAAAGCTTTGGAGAGATCGCAAAATATACCAATGGCATCTTGCTTATTCTCCCAGGCATTGAAAATATGCTTCAGAAGCGTTACCCCTGCGTGAATGGTAGAACGACCTCTTGTGAATCCTTACTGCTCATTATGTAGTAGCATATTTGAATTAAAATGTTATTGCAATTGCTGCAATATAATTTTTTCAAAAATTTTACTAATGGCAGGTAGTATTGAAATTGGTCTAAAATTACCAGGGTCGCTTTTTGATCCAGTTTTAAATAAAGGTATCACTTTACTGTATTTCATGAGATCAGGAAACACTCCACTATTGACACATTAAATATTGCAGCTAGATGGAGATATATTCACAATAAAGGACTGAAGCAATTTTACAGAAATACCCCACAAGTCAGCTGTCTTTTTGAATACTTTTATAATATCATTGGGGTTTACATATTCAAAGCTAAATGAGACATGACACTGATTCACGCCGCTTTCCAGCATACGTTGAGCTTTAACTGGGCAAGAATTCAAGGAGCTAGTTATATTCGCGGGTATGTCTATAAAAAAAAATATTAAAGGTTTGTGCTACATCTGGTTCTTTGTTAATGACTTTATTATCAATAATTAATTCAAAGTCATTGTCACGGGGCATTAGGCGACCGGTTTCAGCATTAATTATATTTCAAGTCGTTTTGACTCTATTGTTGGACTGTTTAATCTTATTACTCAAATATAGTGACTTGACAGCATCACACGCTTTTCTGAAAGTTTTGGAATAATCTTTAACACTTCGATACCGTGGGGAAGAAGGGTCGTAAAAGCCAAATTACAAACTTTTCAGAAGAAAAAAACGAAAAAAAAAAAAACCTATCATAACTTTTTCAATTTTAGACTTAAAATCATACAGAATAGTGCAAAATATTTGTGTTTTAAAGTATTTTAAAGCAAAAAACGCATAATTAGAATTAACTGTGTAATTTAAAAGTAAGCTTGGAGTTACGACGTAAAAATTATGAAAAAGTAGTGGATACGCCCTATAAAATTAAATTTTTGTATTAGAGCAAGGGCATAACTACATTTATATTACTTTACTGAAGTTATTTATGGGCTTAAATAACTACGTTAACTAAAATTAAAATAATAATAGAGCTTTAACTAATACCATTAGTGATTTATTTAGCCCGAATATTATAAATCTGAAAGTTTCTAAGGATGTATGGATGTTTGTTACTCTTTAGTAAGAGTATAGTCTCGGAGATCGTGCGGAATATGGCCTTATATGGGGCTCCCGTATGGGTGGATAGATTGGCAGTCAGGGTGAACGCGACTCTGTTAAACAGTCCTCTGCGAACCTTGGCCGTCAAAACCATACGGGGGTACCGCACGATCTCCGGAGAGTCAGTCATGTCTCTTAGCCGGGACCCCTCCATGGGACCTGGAAGCGAGAGCCCTTGCGTCATTGTTTCAATGGCACAAAGAGGCGCTGAGGAGGCCTGCGACTCGAGAAATCAAGGACCAGCAGCGGTCCCAACTCCGCCAGGATCTCATGGAGACTTGGAGGGTGCGACTTGAGCAACCAAAGTGGGGAACTACCGTCATCGCGGCGGTGAGACCGATCATGGACGAGTGGCTGCAGAGGCGGAATGGTGGCCTCACGTATCGTGCGACGCAGATCGTTACCGGGCATGGATGCTTCGGTAGCTATCTGTTTCGCATCCATCGTGAGATCACACCCCGGTGTCAACACTGCGAGGTTTCCGACGACGACACCACACTCCACACGTTGGTGGAGTGCTCGGCGTCGGCGAGTCAGCGCCGGGACGTCGTAGTGGGTCTGGGCGTAGATATCCTTTCGCTGGAAACGAGCAAATCATGCTCGCGAAGAAGGCGGCCGAGAGGGAAAGGGAGCGTACCCTATCATCTACGTCCAGGACCACCAACCTCCATGATTGGGGCCTGAGGACGGCAGGATAGCCACCCGCCGTCCTTACAGAAGCAGGCTAGAAGGGTTACGTGCTGCGGGGCCTTTGCCCCACAGCAAGCAAACAGATTCACTCACCGACGCGGGATAAAACCCAACCCCAACGACGCGGGATTTTCATTCCAACCAAACCCCGAAGAGGCCACACAGCTGGCCAAAGTCCGCCGGGCGCCACCGGAAATACATTCTGGAGTCAACGGAGACGCCCACAACAATGGACACGGGAGCGGCAGCGATCTCGAGGTATTAAAAAAAAAATGAGTATAGTCTACAATAAGATATAAGATACCTTTTATCGCAATACTCCTACGGGTATGTTGGAAATGTAGTAAAACATTCGCAAGCAATTAAGAAGCTAGTAGCGTGAACATTTAAAGGTGTAAAAGGAATAATTGTACTTTTAGCGAAGTCAAAACGGCGTAAAAGCCAGTTGATTATGACATTTACTGTTACAGCCAAACTGTTAAAATTATTGATACGCCCATATTCCTAAAAAGATAAACTTAAAATGGATTTAAGACATTTTTTAAGAAAGCAATTAAGAAGCTAGTAACGTAAACATTTAAAGGTGTAAAAGGAATAATTGTACTTTTAGCGAAGTCAAAACGGCGTAAAAGCCAGTTGATTATGACATTTACTGTTACAGCCAAACTGTTAAAATTAGTGATAGGGCGTATCACTAATTTTAACAGTTTGGCATATTACTAAAAAGATAAACTTAAAATGGATTTAAGACATTTTTTATTTAAAAAAAATGTTTAGGATGTAAAAAGTACTGGGGTGTAAAAGACATTTTTATAAATTTTTTGAAACTTTAAATATACTGATCGATAGAGCGCGAAATTCTTAACAAGACTGCATTATTAAGTCATTTTCGCCAAAAGTGGCTTTTACGACCTTTCTTCCCCACGGCATCGACATGTACTGAATAAAATCAGGATTAAAATTAAATTGCTTCATACCATATAATTCATACAACTTAGCTCTACTTTTGTAGATGCCAGTGGTTGCCCAGTCACAGAACTGGAGGTTTCCATTTTTATAAAAAGTTCTTGATTTAAATATATTGTCGAACTCAGATTTAATTGTATTAAACAAGGACTCATATAAGTTATTTGGATCAACCTGGTTAAAGTCAATACTAGCAACTTTTGCAGAAACGCTTTCATTAAATCGTTCTAGGCGATATGTACTCATTGGACTACATGATTTTTTTTTCCTTTAGCCGTGATATTGATGGGAAATACGGCCTTCTGCCCCAGATGGTCAGATTTGAAGTTACATAATACCTCCTTTGTCAGGAGTTCACAGTTGCAAAATATATTATCTAGACATGTTGCAGAATGTGATGTGATTCTAGTTGGCTCTGAAAATAAGTGTTGTAAGCCGAAGGAACTGAATAAATTGATAAATTTAATGCATTTAGGTGACTGCACAAGTACATCAACATTAAAATCATCACACACCACAACATGCTTTTTACTAAGACACAATTGTTTCAATACATTTTCCATTACTATCTCAAATGAATCGTAATCACAATCCGGTGGGCTATGGACACAGAGGACAATGAGTCGCTCAAGCTCAACACAGGACAATTCCTCAGTGCGCTCTTAGAAAAAGCAACAATATCTTTAAGTTCTTTACATTTTATATTATTAGACACGAATATTAGGGAGCCACCACGAATAGCCTTCTTTCTTGCGAACGCACTAATAAGTGAGTAAAATTCACTGTTGAACAAAATACAAAAAATATGAACATTGTGGTCCCTAATGTAAAGGTCAATTTCTAAAAGTTTATCAGATAAGCCTTGAATATTTTGGTGTACTATGCTTAAACTACTAGACATAATGTTATGCTCAACAGAATTACGTTCACCCCCATACATACTACTACTAGGGGTCGGCTCAATTTCCTCAGAGGCCACAGGTCCCTTACCTTCGGGCATATATTTAAAATAAAGATTGCTAGATTTATTATCTGTTGTCTTACAAACTAGTTTTTAAGGATTGTCTCCAAACTGTCTATATCAATTTTATTCTGCTCAATAAAAGCAGGTTGATAAGCCAATCATTTGGCTTGACTTAATATAAAAATTAGCTAGCAAAGTAGCTACCAGTCGTCGCAAAAAATTTGATAGTAAATAACTATCACATGTCAAGATATAATAGTCTCTATAGAATAGTCCGTCAAATAAACGTTCCAATATATTTCATGAGACAAAACCTTCACTTTACAGCTTAGCGACGCAGAGAAAATGTATCCATTTATTCGTAAACACTTTATTTTACATACTTAATTCATTTTTCTTGCCTGAAGTTTAGAATGTTTAACTAGACTTACAAGTTCCACATATCTTTTCTACATACATACATATTGTCACGCCTATTTCCCATGAGGGAAGGTAGAGGCTATGGAATTCTACTTGCTACGATCCTGGCATACTTCTTTCGCGTCTTCCACTTTCATAACTATCTTTACGCACGCTCTCCGGTTACGGGTACTCTTGACTTGGCCTTTGGTCAAAACATCTCCGATTTGGTCGAAGTACGTTTGCCTAAGTTGACCCTTACCTGCCTGTATATTCACGCCCGTCTTATGTATCTGTTTCATCAATTTTCTTTCATCCATCCTTTCTAGGTGCGCGAACCATCTAAGCATCCCTTTTTCTATCACTACATCTTCTGACATACCGCAACGTTCTCGTATCACGCTGTTCCTCACTTTAACAACCGATGTTACCCCAGACATACTTCTCAAACTTCTCATTTCCACTGCATTTATTTTACTATCATGCTTCTTCTGTCAAACCCAACATTCACTACCATACATATAGTGTGGGTACTGGGACCAGCACTCCTCTATGAAGAGCCAGCCTAGCCCTCCGAGAATTCTTCTGACTGTTCATAAAGTTATGCAGAGCCCCATTCAATTGATTTCCTGCCATAACTCTTCTTTCAATGTCATCGTCACATTTATTTTGTTCCACAAATAAAGTCCATAGAAATGAAATCCAGACCACTCAGAAGCAAATAATTAATTATGTTTATTTACTTAGTGGTATCGTAAAGTTTTTATATCATTGTAATGTCGATAATATATTAAACTGCCTGACCCGGCTTTATGTTTTTGAATATTTTTGAATTTCCTGCAATAGGTTGGAAGTTGTTTTACTATTTATGTTCGGCTGTATACGATTGAAGTACCTACTCTCTCTGTTTTAGTACTTTTTATGTCTTTTACATAACTTTGATACAAACACAAATAAAATTGAATGATAGATACAATTTGGTGCACTCGTTTGTTTAGTTATTATGACTATAAATACCAGTAAGGTTGCATGGAGTCTATCAATATATTAGAAAACATATCAAATCTATCGTATCGAAATTTAATCAAAATAAACATTACGTACCAAGTTGTGCTCTGATAGTCAACTGTACAAAATGTCTTGTGGTGTCGGTTGGTACATAGATCTGTTTCAGTAGTCAGCCTCAGACCACGATACCGCAGCGATTTGGCTTCTACTGAACATTTATTAGACTTAAATTGGCTCGTCCTTAAAATGTTACTTCTTAATTAGTAAGGCTTTTGGAGTACGAGAATTTAAAGCAACAAACTTATTTATTGTACTTGATATTTTTCAAACACGAATTTATTAATCTTACAATTAGCTGATTACCGCGGCTCGTCTCACGGGATTTAGTTTTCTCATTCTAGATCCCCCGGGAACACATTCAGGTTCAGTCGGGGTTAATGAAGCTAAGTAAATTATTAGTGAAAGAGTTTTCAAACAAATATATACATAACACATAATCACCATTCTAATCCCAGACGCCCAGACGCCCAGCACTTTTATTAGTTGTGCCATAGGTTGGCACGTAAGATTTTGTTGCCTTTAATCAACATTTCATCGCAAGGCAACGGGTTTCAAATTTTTATCAAAATTACAATATAGCTGCTAGTTTTTATTAAATACATTCGGCCATTTTGGACATAACCCATTATATATGTGCGCAGTGACGGCAATAGGCTTGCCCCCTATTACGTGGGATTAAAAATACTGGCAAATTGTGGGTTATAATGCGCTTCTGCCTACCCCTTCGGGGATATAGGCGTGATATGTGTGTGTGTCTAATCCTAGAAGGGGTTAACAAAGGCGTTTTTATTCCCACATTTTGCCAATAAATGTTGGTCCCACGTTATAAAACTATAAATAATCAATATTACAATATTCCTGCTATTTGCTCTATTCTAACTCAAAAATATGTTCTTTCAAATCCTATAAGTACTCAATGGTATGCACCTACTGTGAATATATTTCGTCTATAACATAAATATTCATAGTCTTGAACCTCTACACGTTTCAGCTGCAATATCAAACGGAATTGGATTGTACGGAGTAGAGCACATATATTATCTACATACTAACATGTGTACTATGAACACAATATTATTTTTATTGCTGTATGCACTAGCTACTACGAGTAAGAGATTTGTAGAAAACAGACTGATGATTTATGGAGGTCTAGTGTAGTGTGTTTCTGTCGGTTTATTTTAAACTTAATAAGATCATAAAAAAACAATAGTACTAGTAACTGTTGTACATAATAAATTTAGTTTTTCACAATACATACACACACACAACAATAATAAATAATATTGTTGGACATTCAATGGAATTTGTGTGAATTTTGCCAGTATATTTATAATGGGTTATGTCCAGAATGGCCGAATGAATTTAATAAAAAGTATATATAACAATTTCGATAAATAAAATATTACAAACCATGAATAAAGGGCAACAAAATATTACGTCCCAGCCGCTATGGCACAGCCAATTAAAGTCCTGGGAGTTTCGGACTAGTTGTTACAATACATGGAGAAAATAATGTTAATAAAAGAAAATACCTATTTACTTTACACCTTGTCGAAACATCAGACATAAAGGTATTAAAGTACCTTTTTTTTTTTTTTTTTTTTTTTTTTTTAATTCCGCGGCCCAAGGCCGCGGCCGCTCTAACGTCCGTTGCCGGGCGTCTCTGGTTACTAGCAGAGGGTATGTCCAGTGGCGCCCGGCGGTATTAAAGTACCTATCATTTTTACATATCTACCCTTTATTAGCATACAAGGTATATCTGTTGAGAACTATCACATACATACATATTATCACGCCTATAATATTATCCCCATAGGAGTAGCCAGAGTTGCATTCCACACCCTCACTTTGCTGTTGTCCCACTTAATAGGAGGCAAGTTTATTGCCGTTACCGGCTTAGATCATAAATACCTAGATTACCGATCAGTGCTTTAAAAACGGCACCACTTCACCTCGTCATTGCACACCTGCGCGCTTCAACCGCTTTCGTACTAAGTTCCTATTCCGCTTGTTGACTCTCGAGGGATGCGACAACGGTGCTGTACATGGAAGCTTTTGTATTAATTATTATGAATTATTTCCATGTCAACCATCAATGTACAATCTTGTTTATTTTATAGATGGTATTTTTAATAATTACCTATTCGAGTGCCAAGATTCTATTATATTATAGTATTTTTGATCTAAGGTTACCGGGCACTATAGAAAATCCATAACGGCTTTGTTATTCGAACTAAAATTCCAACAGCCAAGATAGAATAATATATGGTACATACCACTAAATAGAGTCTATGCAGTCCGAGAATTATTGCACAATTTAATTTGCCAGTTTCTACTCAACTTAAGTTAAACTAATAGAAGCTTTGCTTAAAATATAAATTATGTTAATGAATAACGTGTTAAAAATTTACCATCGTCGTTACAGATGCTATATTTATACCTGCGAGTAAGTTAAGGCCCCCATGAGATATGAATTATGGGGATGCAGTAAATTAATTTTATGAGTCGTTGTGGAAAATTTCGTGCATAAAATGTAAGGTGTGGTACCGACATAATGGGATATAACCCCGATCAGGCTTTGTGATAATATTAGCTTTTATGGTAGGTTACAGCCTTACAACATTGATTTTGTAAATTATATTTTGATGAAGGACTTGAGCTGCACGTATAGGTAATAGGTATACATTATGAAGTAGATACTTTAGTCCAATATACACTAAAAAAGATTTTAGAAATATTTCACAAAAACTCCTGTTTCCCAAAAGAATTAAATATAATCATATTTTACGCACACACTTAAAATCTTGAGGGGACCCTTAACCCAGAAATATTTCATCAAAAATAATAAGGCTGTTTTACATTATCAGCGAAACTCTTAAGAATATTCATAAAATGAAATATGTCACCCTGCTGTGACATTTAACTCCCAGACTTAATTAGTTCGAGCATAATAAATTCAGAACTGTTCTGACCGGCGCATCTGCCTGGCAAAGTTTTTTAATTTTGTAAAAAACACTTAATTCTATAGGCCTGGGGTTGCCATATTTAAAATTAATGTAAAAAGCATTTTATGCGTAATTAACAAGAAAGTTAAATATGGACATGAAAAGTACTCAGTTATTCTATGAAGTATTTATTAGAGTGAGATTACTAAGCTTATAGGGATGAACACAACTGTTATAATAGTGAGCTAAAGGGTAAGGTTATTTTTGCAATTGACATTATCTAGTAAGCTATTATGATGATGATTAAGCAATTATATTGAGATAATCTAATCTAATCTCAATCGTATCTATTTTGCTGTTTCTACGTGGATACCTAGGTATGTATAATGTCTCTGGCTTATTGGTATTAGAATAAGATTCGGAAAGAATATTTAAATTTGTTGTTGAATATATAATACTTTTTATCCAAGTAATTTCCTAAGAGAATCAGGAACGAGATAACTGTTCAATGGAATTTGATTCTATAACTACTTTTAAACAGTATCTATAGTAATATTCTCTTTTGATAGAAAGCCATTAAAACCTACGGCACTGATGCAAGAATCAGTGCACCAGAATCTTTGTTATCGAGAGGTGGATCATAATTGACGAAGCAATGATGTTTGCTCACTTTTTCCAAATAAATTTGAAGCTATGAATTGCAAAAACAGTTGTGGCTGGTTCAAGTGCAGCCCAAGATTATCGTTTTTGCGCTACATATCATTGTAAAATTATTGAGCGGAGCGAAGCGGAGCTCAATCTTAGGCGACAAGTGTAAATCGTTAGTGTGCCTACTCCTCCGAAACGGCTCGACCGATTTTGACCAAATTTAGCATGCTGGTTGACATCATACCCGGGAGTGCATATGTCTGAAATCATGAAAATAGAGCTGACCAAGAAGGAATAATCACCGAAAATGTCCTGGACATCGACGAAAAAGTTCTTTAACATTTAGCTAGAAATTCCAAAATTGGCACGCGCGTGCAAGACATTCAACTGGTGGATTCGGAAAAACGATTTTCAAAATCGGATGCACCATCGAGAAATAATCACCGAAAAACCAGATGATTAAATGGTTGCCATGGAAACACGTGTGTCAACAATAAAAATAGATTTTTTTTTCATTCGATTAATTAATTTAAGGGTTCGATTCTGATTCTGATATGTAATAAAAACATTTGCTCCGATCAATATTTGCAATTAGCAGCATTCATTGCATACCTAGTTTAAGATACCTTATCATGTTGAAGATGAAGATGTTACTACGAAGAGCAGTAATTTACTGCAATCTAAATACAAACTTACTTCATTAACCTTCTCTTTATTTGCAATTTGTTCAGCAAGCCTCCGTACAAACCCTACAGTTCATTGCAGGGTTACACAAACACTGCAATGTTCAGGCAGTTGACAGCGTACCTGTCATGTACACATGTGAGACACATTAACAACGTTGACAAGGTTGTATATATACGAATGTGTAGGTAACATTTATGTTGCCGACTGTACCGTCTCTTTGCACTTTGTATGTTTATCCATTGAAAATATTTATTTTTATACCTACATATTTCTTTTTATTTAATTTTTATTTATTTATTTATGTACACATAGTACATACAATATAGTGAAATTGGAAACATTATATACATGCATACAATAGCGCCACTTTTCTCTAAAGAGATCTCTTCCAGTGGGCCTAGGAATGGAGAAGTGAGTTCAATCAGATGCTGGTGTGTGTGTAGGTTGGTACGGTTGTTAAGGGCCTAGATCGCGCACGAGCGAATTCGATTTCGAGCGACAGCTGCGCTATTGTTTCCCGAATCACCCGACGGGCGGGTGAATGACCCAGAGAGAGCGCGATTTTGAAAATGTTTTGCGACAAACGTTCCACATTGAGTTATTGTTATTGAAGTTGAATATTTACAGCATAACAAAAACATATAATCCTGGGTTCTTTAAGCGGAGCGTGAAGAGGCACATCAGTAGGTCGTCAAGTTGAGGGCCACTCTCTATAGTATTGTATGCTGTGAGAGTGGCCCACAATCGCTAGACGTCGTCACGACTTACCACCAGGCGGGCGGCGTCAATTTGGCGAACCCAATATAAAAAAAAAAAAAAAGTACTGACAGTTTTTCACAAAAAACACAAATTCACAACACGTAATTTTGCTGGAGCATCCGACACGCGTGGAGTCGTTTTGAAATTCTATGGATCACTGGCGATTAGTGGCGACGATCGTACTATCGGGATGCGCTTGATTTTTCATACATTTTTCTATGGAGAATTTACGTAAACCATATCTAGATTTTAGGGCTTTAAAAGGGGAAGTCTTTGTTTGTAAAGGTACAAAAAAAAGTACATGGTTATATTTATTGGTTTTTTCAGTGTTCAAAAAGTGTTTATTTTTATCAATTTGTGTTGATTTATTGGGTTAAATCTGAAAAATACGAAGGCACGTTTTCGCATTTTTTCTCAATTTTGTGCGTTTGTTGACGTTTATTATAAAACAACTACAGGGTTTTAAGAGTTAAAATTAGCATTAACATAATTTATGGTCTTTCATTTTAATATATACAAATTATCGTTGTTATTAATCATATGTAAATAGGTTAAATATGAAAAATCGTAACACTCTTTTCGGTGATTTTCACGATCTGGGCCCTTAAGGTTAATAAACTTGCATACACTATAACTACATAAATACACAAATACAAACATATTAACTTATCATAAACATACATACATTAACATACAAATAGTTAAGAAAGGGAAGCGAGATAGTGTTCAATCACTTTCTTCTTGAAGACATATACAGTATTGCAGTTCCTTATATCGTCCGGAAGAGCGTTCCACAGCCGAACAGCATGAATAGAAAAAGAGTAGGAAAAGAAATCGGATTTATGGGAAGGACAGTTGAGGATATTTTTATTTATCTAGTCAACGTTTAGGTATCGTCCCGAGAGTTTTCTGTAAGTACTAATATTATAAAGAGGAAAGAATTGATTGTATGTTTGTTTGTATTGAATAAGCTGCGTAACTATCAGGCCTATTTTGAAAATTCTTTCACTGAATGTAGCTACATTATCCCTGAGCAACATAAGCTACTTTTTGTTCCAGTAATGTGTTCCCACCAACGACGCCGGATAAAACCCGACCAAACCCCAGCGCAGAGGCCATACAGCCGTACCAGCGCCGGTGCCCGCGGCAATGGATGTTCCTATCTTCCGGCTGCGGTCTCGCAAAATTAAAAAAAAAAGTAATTTGTTTTCGCTGGAATACACAAGTCGAAGTAGACAATGACCTCAAAATCGTAGGTGTATGGTAGTACACGCTACGTCATCAAAATGCGCTTTAAAGTTGAATTTCGGACACCTGAATCACAAAATTGTCTTAGCAACCTCCCAACGTTTTAAAAAGACCTATCTAATGATACCCCACACGATAGGGTTAACGTGAGAAAAAAAAATCATCCTCACTTTACTTGTAGGGGAGGTAGCCTAGAAAAAAAAATTTCATAATTTTATTTTAGCACTTTGTCCGAATCGTAATTACATTATATCCGTCAAAATTTCATCTTTCTAGCACTAACCTTTTGGGAGGAGACCCGATGACGGATGGACGGACATGACGAAACTATAAGGGTTCAGAGACTTTTACTACGGAACCCTAAAAAGATGTTTGTTATCTTTGGAGGCCAGGGTGATCTCCTAAAGTGTTGGCGTCGTTACCAAGCAGCAACCATACCTCCGAAGTTCTGAAAATCCCTTCAAGACGAACCGACAAACAAGCAGAGACCGTGTGGTTTACAACTCCAACAGTTTTCGGAATGAAATCTATAAAGATACTAGCGGACCCGACAGACGTTGTCCTGCAAAAAAAAAGAACCAAATTGTGAATCTAAACCATTCTCGAATCCCCTTGAATACACACAAAAAATTTCATCAACATCTGTCCAGCCGTTTAGGAGGAGTTCAGTGACATAGACAGGTACAGTAGAATTATATTATATATAATAAAGAAGATAAAAGAAATAAAATTCCGAATAACAGAATTTCCTATTTCATATACTTACCTAGAAAACTCTCGTCTGAAATATTTTAAAGAAAAAACACATTATTTTTTCTGTTTAAATTATAAAACCATAAAATAGAATAAACAATGTATTAAACGAAACGAATTTTGTGAACGCAATTTACGTAGATAAACGACCCGCGAAGAGAAATGAGAAAAATAATGGCAAGGTATACACAATTATCCCTTTTCATAGCTAAATGTGCTAAGTGTATGGTTTAATGTAATAACTCAACATTGCTATGTAAACATAATATCTAGGTTGACTATATTTGTATAACTTTAGTAAACTCAGTGTCCCTAAATGTAGATAGGTACGTTTACTTTGCCTGGGGCACAGAAAATATAGTAGGACTTTATTCTGGGAGTTCATCTTACAGTCGCATTAGATAGATATTTTATTTTAAAGAAATGCAATGCCGATATTGCATTAAAATTATTTGCAAACCATAAAATTCTATTCAATTCAATTCAAATACTCTTTATTGTACACAAAAAAGGAAACATACATTTAGGAGACATAACTTAAAGACAGTACAAACCGCTAAAAGCGATCTCTTCCAGGCAACCTTTGGATGGATAGCGAGTTAAAGAAATTAAAAGGGTAGTGTACAATTCATGAAAGAGAAAAAAAAATAAAGATAAGAGAGTAGGATAACAATATAAATGAACTAATAAACTTACCTAGGTAGTAATAATATCGTAGGAAAAGAAAGAATACTTACATAAATACTTAAAATACACAAAATACATACACAGTCTAAATATTGACAGTATAAAATACTGAGCTGTAATCAAAAATTATGTTTATGGACTTTTTGCGCGCCGTGATATAATATTTATGATATACCTACCTTATATTTATGCAATTATACTCGAAATATCTATACAATACTAGCTGACCCGGCAAACGTTGTTTTGCTTTAGGGGTGGACTACCCTTAACATTTAGGGGGATGAAAAATAGATGTTGTCCGATTCTCAGACCTACCCAAAATGCAAACAAAATTTCATGAGAATCGGTCAAGCCGTTTCGGAGGAGTATGGCAACGAAAACTGTGACACGAGAATTTTATATATTAGATAATGCTTAATTCAGTAACATTTTGTAATTATAAAATTGTATGTGATATCAAGAGCTCTATCAGAGAGCAATATGATCGCCTCTTTTCATTGGGACTGTCTATAAAACCTTAATATATTTATGTGGATGTACAAGTACCTAGATACAAACTGATGGTTTGTACCGTCAGTAGGGAGTTGTAACAGACTGTGCAAAAACCGACCAAGTGCCAGTCGGACTCGCGCACGAAGGGTTCCGTAACATTATCTATATATATGTATAACGGCAAAAAATCAAGTTTTTTTTAGTAGGTATTTGTTATAGCGGCAACCGTAATACATCATCTGTGAAAATTGCAACTGTCTAACTATTACGGTTCATGAGACGGACAGACGGACGCATAGACGAACAGACGGACACCGGGATATAGGTAATAGGGTTCCGTTGTACCATTTGGGTACGGAACCGTAAAAAATATTACTAACTTTACGTTAAAACACTCGGTGTAGAACGTTAAGCTGTAATCCTCATTTCGGGTGCAAGCAAACGGTAAAGCCTATCGAATTGGTTTAGGTCCCAAAAAATAGTCATGAAATGCGACATTCCAAATCTCAGAAATAGTCCTTAAAAGGTTCCAGAGATATAAAGGTAACCTGGTGAGGATTATGTCTTGAACATTTGAAAACTTCAAATTTCTCCGGAACGCCTGCGATTTTCGGTTTAAAGTTTATGCCAACAAATAGTCGTGAAATATTCGTATGAAGCTACAATAAATTTGAGCTGATTTAATATGAAAATAAAAAGTTTTCGTTTGCCCTACATTTCTATGGAGTACAGTCGTGTACAAAATTTGTAACTTCATATGATCATAAAATAAAATAAAAGAAATTAAGAATCATATAATATTACTTCCAATTAGACGTTTTCCATGCCAGGTATTATAATTAAACAACAAAAAAACAACCATTTATAATTTGTGTCCTTATTTATTACAATCGAAAGCTTGCAAATACGTACATAACTTGTATAAATCTCAGTACATATATGTTTATATCACAGCAATTAGTTTTGATCACAATTATCATAGTTAGTTCAATATCTGTTGGTGTTGGATTAGTTCATTCAGTTTATGTTTCTAGAAAATTTAAATAGTACACTGATAGGTTGCATTTTCTAAAATCACAAATTCCATAAACGAATCCGACACCAACAAAATCCACAACTTTTAATTACTTACATCGAATAAAAGTATAACACTAATTAAATTAAGTACCTATTAAAGTGTAAACAATCATTGTTTAATTATAACAGCTGTCATGGAAAACCTCTAATTGGAAGTAATATTATATATTAAGCGGAATATTTCACAATAATATCATATGAAGTTACAAATTTTGATCACGACTGTACTCCATAGAAATGTAGGGCAAACTAAACTTTATTTTCAAATTAAATCTGCTCAAATTTATTGTAGCTTCATACGACTATTTCACGCCAATTTTTTGGCATTAACTTTAAACCGAAAATCGCAGGCGTTCCGGAGAAATTTGAATTTTCAAAAATGTTCAAGCCATAATCCTCACCAGGTTACCTTTATATCTCTGGAACCTTTTAAGGACTATTTCTGAGATTTGGCATGTCGTTACGACTATTTCATGAATATTATATATATACTATTTTTTGGAACATAAATCAATTCGATAGGCTTTACCGTTTGCTTGCACCAGAAATGAGGATAACAGCTTGTCATTCAAGCCATAATCCTCACTAACTTAAAGCTATAACGCCGAAACTATAATACGACTATTTTTTTTACATGTACAACTATTTATGACTATTTTTTAGCGTTGTCAAAATTTGTTTTCATTGAGATTTTATTACAGCTTGTCGTATCGTATAAAAGAGAATTCATGAAATCCTCATTGTAACTGCAAACTTAAAAAAATCTTAACCAATTTTATCGTAAAAATCTTTGCTTGGTAAAACTATATAAATATTTGAATCGAACCGGGTGATCGTTGAAGCCAAGACGTCTGTTGTTAGAGTCCAACTAAATAGGGAACTCAATACTTCAATTATTTACAATTCATTCAATCGAATAAACTACTGAGGTAGGTAGTTGTAGCAAAAGTAAATGTAACCAGTATTTTATAAATAAAGAAGTTACTATCATTTGTCTAACAACTTATCTGAAAGAGGCTATACAATCAGAGTTTGCTATTCATTCCTGTCCATAAATCGTCTAGTGAAAACACAGAATGATGCATGGCATATTTTTAGTGGTCCTTGGTTAAACCGTTATGAATGCCGCTGGGATTGCTTATTCAGGAGCTTGTTAAATAAACCTTGGGTGGATTAGACATGAATGTTTTGAATTATTTATACAATTGCTAACTGCAGCTTCAGTTCCACTTAATTAAACACTAATGAGGAATTAATTTTGGTGTTGTCGCAAGGAGGATTTGACTCCGTTTTATTCAGACTCTAATTTAAAAATCATCCATCCAATACCAAGTGGCCACCGGCGCGATGACATGGTATTTTGTTTTTTTTTTTTATGTTTGGTTCTCCAAATTGACGCCGCCCGCCTGGTGGTAAGTCGTGACGACGTCTAGCGATTGTGGGCCACTCTCACAGCACGTAATACTATAGAGAGTGGCCCGTCGCTGCAACGAACGACGCTGAAAGCTGGCAACTTGACGACCTGCTGATGTGCCTCTTCACGCTCCGCTTAAAGAACCCAGGATTATATGTGGGAGGAAACACGTGCACAGGCAGGGCGTTCCAGGCCACTATCGTTCGGCAGAGAAACGAACGTTTAAAACGTTCGGTTCTCGCGAACATGCTATCCACTGTGTGGGAGTGGCATCTCTGCCCGGCACGAGTCGTTCGGGATCGGAAGGAAGAGGGTGGGATCAGATTGAAGAGCTCTTCAGAACACTCGCCGTGGTAAATACGGTAGAATGCGGCCAAGGAAGCTATTGTTCGGCGCTGAACTAGCGGCTCAAGGCTTCCCGTTACTTCCGGACAATCTATAATACGGATAGCCCGTCGCTGCATAGCGTCGAGAGCGTCCAGCAGATACTTCGCGGAGCCGTCCCAGAGGTGAGAGCAGTATTCGACGCAGGGTATAATCTGCGTCTTGTACAGCAGACACCTCTGGTCCGGTGTAAAGAATCTCTTTACCTTATTCAGTATTCCTAGTTTCCGCGAAGCTAGCCCTATACATCTTTCGATGTAGTTTTTATTATTGAGCTCTCGACGAACGTCTATGCCAAGGATATCAAGGTAGTCCTTCATTGGTAATAATGCATTCTGAAGAGAGGGTAGGGGAAGGAAAGGGGATTTCTTCGCAGTAAATGCACACGCCTGTGTTTTGCGGGTATTGAACTCGACCAGGTTCTCGGTACCCCATTGAGAGATACTATCGAGGTTACGGTCGAGATCAGTCACGAGTCGTCGTCTCTCCTCCTCAATCTCAGATCGCCCCGCCGTCGGACGAACCGAGTAACTCCCGTGCAGTGTGCTGTCATCTGCATAGCAATGAATGTTCCCGAGGGATAGCATATCATTGATATGCAGAAGAAAGAGAGTTGGTGATAGTACGGACCCCTGCGGTACCCCGGCATTCACTTGCAAAAAGCGAGAAGCCTGGCCATCGCAGAGGACCCGCACTCGGCGCTCGTTTAAAAAGCTGGCAATCCAGCTGCACAGTTGAGGAGGTAGACCATATGCCGGAAGCTTGGAAAGGAGCGAAGCATGCCAGACCCTATCGAAGGCTTTGGCGATGTCCAGGCTAATAGCCAAGGACTCGCCGTGCCTTTCCATAGCCCCACCCCAGACATGCGTTACGAATGCCAGAAGATCACCCGTTGATCGTTTTGGCCTGAAGCCGTATTGTCGATCATTGCTTAGCGAGTGATCCTCTAGGTATTGCATGAGCTGCTTATTTATAAGGAGCTCAAGCACCTTGCAAATGACTGAGGTGACAGCTATGGGTCGATAGTTGCCTGGATCGGATTGATCCCCTTTCTTGGGGATCGGTTGTACGTTCGCCTCCTTCCAGACCTCCGGCACGAGCCCTGAAGAGTATGACAGGCGGTACAGACGCGTTAATACTGGAGACAACTCAGCTGCACATTTTCGTAGCACCACCGCCGGAATGCCGTCAGGGCCACTGGCGTTCCGTTATTAGAACTGCATCTGATTTCAAGAACCCAATAACTTATCTGCACTTATATAAGTCCCTGATTCGCTCCCAATTAGAATACGGATGTACCATATGGAACCCCTATTATAGTAAATATGACGAAGCTATAGAGAGGATTCAGCGCAGGTTCCTCAAGTCTATGCAATATAAATGTCACTTGGAACGCGTCTCATACTATGACTCGCTACAAAAATTCGATCTACTTACTTTATAATCGAGGCGTCTCATTCTACATGCTATGTTTCTCTTCGGATTAATACATGACTGCTATGATTGCCCTGAACTAGTAAATTACATCTGCTATTTAGTAACCAGAACTGTTTGAGAAGAGTGGCGCGCACATATCCCCTTTTTTCTACCACCCCATGTCGTACTAATGCTGGGGAGCGTGCGCCCCTTCAACAGCTTGTTAAAATGTACAACACATACTTCAACAATGTAGATATATTTGCCCTTACACGATACCAATATAAAATTGTCCTAACTCAATGTGTTAGAGAATGCCAGTAGAATAACCTTTTTTTCATTGCTTTTTATTACTGTAATTTAACTTAAATATCAATTCCTTCCTGTCTGTTTCTTTAGATTAGTAAATAGTGGAAACGTAGTTGATTGTACTTTTATCTTCTCTAAGTTAAGTATTACTGTACCTGTAATATATATTGTACAATTGTTTGTTTCCCAAGTAAAATAAAATAAAAAAATAAAATGCCTGCCTCTGCAATTATTTATGAATTCGTGTACTTTCGTCAACAAAGTAGTCCACTGATTTTCAAAATCACACAAAAACTATCTAGATAGATGTTGGATGGTCATCAGGGGTGCGTCTCATATAGTATAAACTTGAAAAAAGTGCTTAGAAATGAAAATGACTGACCAATCAGTGAAAATGTGATTTCCTCAATACAAATTTGTACTTTTTGTAAACCTTGGACCAAAAGGCGTCGATTGGTAAGAAAACAAAATTTGTGCGGTTGTCTATTTATTGTTATAAACAAATTAATTTGTTAACTGATAAAAAGTTGGTTTTTATATTGGAAAATGATTTCTAAGGGTAAAACGGGCAAAATAGAACACTTTTTACTTTGTGATTTTTTCGAAAAATGGGTTTTAAAGAAGTTACAACCATTTTAAAGCGCAAAAATGGTCACATTCAACATTTTTTATCTCGGCGAGTTTGGATCGAACTCAAAAAAATCCTGCGGCAGAATACTTATCAGATCTTAAGCTTCAACTGACTATTTTTCAAAATGTGAAAATATACATTTTTTACATCGTGAAATCTATTTATACACATAGCGTTTTTTTAGCGTTCCACAATCCGCAGGCAGTGAGAAATCAGATGCCGGTCAAAGCAAAAAAGTTCTTAGATAATTTTTCAATGATTTCAAATTCAAAAAAAAATTTTTTTTTGGAGTTTGGAGTTCCTTATTGATTGTCGTTTGAATCCTGTCAAATTGCACGCGCTTTATACGAGTTGACGCGACTCTACATGCGTATAATAGTGTATCTTAACTCGGAAAAACGCTATGCTATTTACGATGTGAAAAATGTATATTTCTCATTTTGAAAAATAGTCAGTTGAAGCTTAAGATCTGACAAGTATTCTGCCGCAGGATTTTTTTGAATTTGATCAAAACTCGCCGAGATAAAAAATGTTGAATGTGACCATTTTTGCGCTTTAAAATGGTTGTAACTTCTTTAAAACGCATTTTTTAGAAAAAAGTGTTCTATTTTGCCCGTTTTACCCTTAGAAATCATTTTCCAATATAAAAACCAACTTTTTATCAGTTAACATATTAATTTGTTTATAACAATTAATAGCCCAACCGCACAAATTTTGTTTTCTTACCAATCGACGCCTTTTGGTACAAGGTTTACAAAAAGTACAAATTTGTATTGGGGAAATCACATTTTCACTGATTGGTCAGTCATTTTAGTTTTTCAGGGGGTTCGTCGCTTGCCTATAAAACTGTGAACTCCTGCGCACGAGCCGAGCGAGCGAAGCGAGCGGTGCCGTGGCAGCGGCCGGCGAGTGCCAGAAACGACTTGCATTAATAGAAAAAAGAGATTGTTTTTAGTAGGTTACCTGGAACTGAACTATTTAGATTAGGATATATACTTATTTAAAAAAATGGTTATTTGACTGAATAAAAAATGTTAAAAGTACCTACTAGTGGGTAAACAAGTTATAGTTTAAACGTTCATTTCCCAAACATTAGGTTTGCGTTACAATTTTTTGTGAATAGATTTTTTGCTAAGTAATAATTTGGCAAATGAAATTATGCGAAAAAATTTTTGGGAAGTGAATATTTGCCAAATTCCTTTCGGTCAAACAAGGGAGACCCGTTTTCAACATATTAGACCAAATAAGTTTTATATCTTTTGAGTGTTATGTCAAACGATTTTATATTTAATGTATGTTATGCTTATAAAAATTAGTTATTTTAAAATTATATCAATCGTTCATTATATTAACTAAACGCTATCAATACATATAATAAAATTGTAACTGTTCGCTGTCTGTACAAGGAAGATATATATGAGAAATTGATGCAGGAGGGCCTTATGAACGCAATAGAACTAGAATCAGAATCAGAATTTTTGTCTGTTTGTCTGTGTGTCTGTTTGTCTGAATGTTTGAACACGTTAATCTCAGAAACGGCTTAACTGATTTGAATGCGGTTTTCACTAATGCGTTGCGGTACATTCAACTTAACATTTAGTATTTGTTTCATTTCAAAAGGTTGATAAATAAAAAAGTTATGTCGATCTAAAGAATCACGCATAAGCCCAAGTTAAGCAACCCCAGCCGCGGTTCTAACTAGGATGAGTCACCAATTGGCACAAAATATATCAAGTGACAGACATGTCAGGCAGACATACATTACGCCTATATTCCCGAAGGGGTAGGCAGAGGTGCGTTACACATCAACACTGTGCCAGTACTGTTGTTGGTCCCACGTAATAGAGGGCAAGCGTATTGCTGATAGGGCACTTTAGAAGATCCATAACTACTATATAATTTGGTCCCACGTAATAGAGGGCAAGCGTATTGCTGATAAGGCACTTTAGAAGATCCATAACTACTATATAATTTGGTCCCACGTAATAGAGGGTAAACGTATTGCTGATAGGGCAGTTTAGAAGATCCATAACTACTATATAATTTGGTCCCACGTAATAGAGGGCAAGCGTATTGCTGATAGGGCACTTTAGAAGATCCATAACTACTATATAATTTGGTCCCACGTAATAGAGGGCAAGCGTATTGCTGATAGGGCACTTTAGAAGATCCATAACTACTATATAATTTGGTCCCACGAACAAGAGGGCAAGCGTATTGCTGATAGGGCACTTTAGAAGATCCATAACTACTATATAATTTGGTCCCACGTAATAGAGGGCAAGCGTATTGTTGATAGGGCACTTTAGAAGATCCATAACTACTATATAATTTAGTCCCGCGTAATAGACGGCAAGCGTATCGCTGATAGGGCACTTTAGAAGATCCATAACTACTATATAATTTAAATCAAAATTACCGCAGCCAGGACAGGTGTTACATAGCACTAATATATCTGCAGTCTGAGTAGCTCAGTAATAAATAACTCTGTATGCACATTTGATTTCCACTATTTGCTGTTTATAATTGCGTTCTATTGCGTTTATAAAGCCCCCCTACATCAGTTTCTCTATTATATCTTCGATGTACAGACATCGACCACTTACAATTTTAGTATAGGTATGTATTGATTAACCGTGTTTGGACACAGCCAGCGTCTGTATCAGTACATACATTGGGGTACCTAATAGTGTGTACTAATAGTAATTATATTTAACAATCATTTTAATTTGCTGTCCCATTTAGAATTTTATCCAAAGGATTTTTATTTTGTCTGAATGTTTGAACACGCTAATCTCAGAAACGGCTTAACCGATTTGAATGCGGTTTTCAGTAATTCGTTGTGGTTTACTCAAATTAACATTTGGTTTTATTTCAATCGGTTCATAAATAAAAAAGTTAAGTATGTCGAACTAAAGTAACACGCAGTCGGGCTGCGGGCAAAAGCTATACATAATAAATTAGTTACTGGTGATCAAGAAAACTATAACACGCAGGCGGAGCTGCAGGCAACAGCTAGTATTAAATAAAATTATAGGTTTCGTTGTTATATGTTGTTAATATTAGATATTTTGTTGTTATATCATCTATTACTTACCCGGTCATCAGCGACAATGGGCTTGTAGAGCTCAGAGCTCACACTCATCAACAGGGTGCCGCACTCGGTAGCACGCGTATTGCTTCAATAGGTGAGGTGAGGTGTACGATGCGCCATTGGCGGCTTGTGTCAGCGGCTAAGTAGATCTAGGCATTCGACGGGACGATGTAGTGCAACATCTGCATCCGACGCCGCAGACTGATATCACAATCCTTAATGTAGAAAGTATATATGGCTCGAATCTAGTCGACTTAAAACCAACGATGTTCTATTGAACGCTGTTGGCATTAAACCGTGTAGCCAGCAAAACGCTCCTTTTAATATCACGTTTAAAACCGCGTTTGCAATCGTGTATTTATCCCTTGACTCTTCCGTGTGTACAATATACTACAATTGACAATCCTAATTTTTGATCGCTCTGAAAAAAAGGAGGAGACGAGAGATGTGTATTTTATTTTACGTTAATGTACCTATCGATTTAAATGCTGTCCTTTTACCAATATTATGCGCACCTACTATGGCTCATTTAAATTGGTTAGGTTATATATCTAATTTAAGACTCATTATACCTACGAGTACCATACATAAGGGTATAAATAATGATACCATACATAATGATATTCAGCACTGTTTTATACATTCGCGTTTTCTAATGTATGCAGATGATATCAAAATCTATAGCAAAGACACTCAGGATTGTTTGCAGCTTCAGAGTGCCTTGACCGACTGCACACTTACTGTGAGGATAACAGGCTATTTCTCAGTCTACCTAAATGCCACAAGATATCTTTCACAAAAAATAAAAACCTTGTCAACTTTACCTATTCATTGAACAATACAAATCTGCGTAGTGTAGATTCAGTTCGGGACCTAGGAGTAATTTTGGACTCGTCGTTGCATCTTGATGAACACATAGATAGCATTGTAAATAAAGCCTTTCAGATGTATGGTTTTGTCATGAGATCGGCGTGTGACTTTGTGCGGCCCTCTACATACCTAACGCTGTATAAAACTCTAGTGCGTTCACAATTGGAATATGCGACACCTATCTGGAATCCCTATTATCAGAAGTACACATCAATGATTGAAAGGGTATTACAGAAATTTCTTAAATCTGTTAATTTTAAATGCCGTCGTCATAAATTATCATAAAGTGAACTACTTCAGCAATTTAATATGATGAGTTTGGAATCTAGGCGTCTCCTTCTTGGTACCATGGTGTTACACGGCCTGTGTAGCAATAAGTTTGATTACATGGAAATAACAAACACATTGTGTTATACGTATATTGTACCTAGGATGGTGCGACCGAGATACGCTCGGAACATTCGATTATTTCACACCGGTTTATGTAAAACTAATAGTGGAGTCCGAGCGCCTCTTCGTCGTCTTGTTGAAGCATATAACACACATTTCTTAGATATTGATATTTTTACTCTAACTAATGGTAGATTTAAGAATCAAGTAATTAATGTGTTGCACAACGAAGCGTTTGAGCAGGGCAGCACTAATAATTAACATTAGTGGTGTTGTGCTGCTCAAATGCTAATGCAGAATGATTTAGTTTATTTAACTCATACCTGTTTCTTTTTTGTTTAATATTGTGATAGATATAAAGCATGTAACTGTTTTTTGTCCCAAATAAATAAATAAAATAAAATAAAAATAAAATAAGGGTAAAGATAATATTGTAATGAACTGTGTGAAGCAGTTTATTAATACACGTAAGTAGGTGTTCATGACGTAACAACTACAAAAGTAATAAAGTCTTATATGTCAATACTTTTTTACTTAAGTGAATGCACTCTCACTTCAAATATCCGACTCGCATACCTCATTTTGGCGCCCAGCTGTCTGTACCCAAAATTCAACGCGATGCCAACTTTCTAACTTATTTTAAACACAAATATTTGTTCACTTACTGCTTAGGTACCTCATTACTTTTCTTAGGTATAATACCTACCTAGACTGTAGTTAAATGAATTAATAAATACAACCAAATAAAGTTTCAGATGTACTAGTGGTACTTACTAAGCACATATTTTTTTATATCTTTTGGTAGTGTGTTAGTAACTTGGAAGTATTTCCTCCTACTTACAACCCTGGGTTCTTCAAGCGGAGCGTCAATAGCCACATCACTAGGTCGCCAATATGAGGGTCACTCTTAATAGTACATATTGCGTACTGTGATAGTCGCCCAAAATCGCAAGACGTCGCAATGGCTTTCCATCAGGCGGAAGGCGTCAATTTGGCGGAACTGTTTAAAAAAAAAAATCAAGAAAGTTACGCAGTGAGAATCATCTGATTATTTAGAAAATTTAGAAGTAATTAAAGATAGTTAATACTTAACTAACTACACATAAAATCCCACGATGCTAAATGTTACATAATTAGCATAGCGATTAGATACAAATATTAATATGTTCATAAAATATATTTTGACTAACTTTATACTTTACCTTTACTTTAACAAGAAATTACCGATCATAAAATTGATAGCTTTTTTTATTTACGATAATGTTTATATATTAAGGTTAACGTCAACACTGTTGAACAACATACATTAAAAAAATGTTATCAACACACATCAAATAACGTGTTACTTAAACTCATCACATAACTACCTACTAGTACCTACTTAAGAAATTTATACTTATCGTTAAAAATATACTTATAGGTAGATTTAGTATAAATTGTTTATTTAGATAAAAACCGTTTGTACCTCATATCGTTTGACTGGGTGAACCGATTTTGATTTTTTTAACTGAAATCTTCCCGAGTGGTCCCATTTTAAATTGGTCCCATGCCAACAATTATTTGGTCCCATTCCAGTAATTTTAAATCTGTTTTTAAATCGGAAAAAATATTAAAAATAACAATTTACATAATTATGTACAAAAAATATTTACACTACAAAATGGCTTGTACCGGAAAGGTTCCCAGAATGCTTGCTGTGTTGCCACGTTGGATGGCGATACTTATTCTTTGGGCCAGAAAATAGCCAGCCTTCTGGTCCTGAGAAGCATCGATTAAGCGTTTAGCAATGTCTCTATAATGGCGGCGCTCTCTTTAAATCGGTTTTTTTGTCAATGTTTGACGTGTTTTCCATATAGTCATAGCAGGCCAATGTCACTCGCCTAAGAATCGTAAAAATTACGTGACGTCAGCGACAACTTGAAGTTGTAAGTCAGTAAGGGTTGTCTCTTGTTTGTAATACGGCATTAAACATAGAGTTGATATTGAGGCATTAACGTCATAATTATTGGTCAAATTATGCTGGCACTTTCCTGACAACCCTGACGTTCAAATTATGTTCTCTGTAAACAAAAGAATGTGCTTTAATTAACGTCGGAGTGCAAGTTCTGTATGTAAGTACTGTTCTCTATTCTGTGGTCATAGGTAATAACTAAGTTGTAGCTTTTCGACACCAAAATTGAATCGCCCTAAAAGATTCATACCTATTTGTGAATCATAAGCATGGAGATATTATAAGAGGTATCTATACAATTTGGCGAATGTCCGTTTATACGTTAATTATTATGTATAGCCATAGAATAAGTATTACAATATACATAATTATATACTAAAAATATTTACATTACAAAATTTCGTTTAAAAAATCTTCCGCGTCATTCCCAAACCCGACTGGGAAAGTTCCCAGAATGCTGGCTGTGTTGCCACGTTTCACGATTATTTTAGCCAAAAGAATTAAATTTATAAGTAAATGAATCGTTTACACAGCGAATCGCAATAATGAAACATTCCATTAACTTACGTGTTAAATAACAATAATATAAATAAGTATGTATTTTACTCTCATTTTTTTAATTCTCACATTAATCTGACGATCACTAAGATACGTATTACATATTCTATTGCGATAAATACCTACACATACCGCACGTCACCATCAATAGGGTATTATCGTTGAAAACAGTGTTTTGAGATATCGCGTTTAGAAAGTCGTATATTCAGAACTACTGGTTGAAATGTCTAAAATTAAACGTTGATTTAAACATGTGTGTTAGGTCCACGGGTGTACATCACAGAATTGAACTGCTCCAGTACACAAAGATGGTACCTGCAGTGTACCTTAGTGTACCGTTAATGAAATCCGGTGAACTGTTACGATGTGGGAACATCGACATCAAATATATTACGTGTGTTCACATCACTAAATGGAACATACTAGAAGACCAAGGAACGGGTTAAAACAATACATAAATTCCTTCGCTCATTGTTCTGTGAAGTAGTTGAGATCGAACAGATAAGGAATAGCCGCCGGCCAATGGTAGCGCGAGCGCGGACATCGATGTGTAGTTGTCTCGTCACTAAGCGACCGGGTAGGGATACGGCACCACTCTATTACCGCGGCCGATGTTAGATAAACCCGTGCAGACAGCGCGCAGAGACATTCGCATAATTGAAATTCTCGTCAAGCCGAGGTGAATCGAGCCACGGTTATTGTAGTTTCAATCGTGTATAAAGTAATTAATATTATCGAAATAAATATCAGGATCAGGCGGTGCTGAATTTCTTGCCACAAAATATACAAGAAAACATCTAGGACGGTGAGGTTAAATTACTCCACCCCTAAATGCTATAATTATATATGTATTACCTATCTATATATGTTGTCTATGTAATTACCTATTTTATAAACTCGTAGGGAATGCTAGGACCTAGTAACATTGCCCTATCGAATATAATGATAAATTGTTAAAAATATTTCTACCTAAAATTCTCTTAAGGGCTAACCACCTACGGCCTTAAGCAGTAAACCATAGTTTTATAATCTTAAATTGTGAATATCAAGAAAGAGAATCCAGGTTAAGATAATTCATCTACCCGACATATTTTATTGTGAAGCCGTACCATTTGGGTCGCGGCCTTAAGCGGGAAACCGTTATTTTTCTAAATTTATATTGTGTTTAACGTAAATTCAAATACCTAGATCATATTCCACCTATCTGGAATATTCACTATTATTTAATATTTTATTATCGAGACGGCCATAGGACTGTCATTTTAGGGTTCCCTAAATTGGTGAACCATTGTGAGATACTTTTCAGTAACATTTTATTATCTAGACTGCCATTTAGGGACCGTCATTTTAGGGTTCCCTAAATTAGTGAACCATTATAAAGTTTTAATTGTTAGATGGGAATTACGCATAACGCAGACTCTTTAGGAACTTCGTCTCCGATACGTAATAGGTAGAAAAATAATCTTTTGAAATGTACATTTGTGTTGGGCCTATAGCTAAATTTTATTATTTGATTATTAGTTTTGACGTTTTTTAGTCGTAGCAGACGACTAAAAAACGTCAATAGACAACGGGGTACCTCAAGCAAGGGTAAAAATATACATACATACACTATATGTAAAATTAAATACATATTAAGTATAAGGATAAAGTCAATGCAGAAATCGCATAAGTATGTATATTATATATATATATGTATATATATTATACATATATATAAATCGTATATATATATATATATAAATATATATATATATATATATATATTATGCGATTTCTGCATTGACTTTATCCTTATACTTAATATGTATTTAATTTTATTTATTACCTTCCCTGTCATTATCTAAGTATAATTCTGTTACTGTGCCTATAGTTTAAAGAAATATATATCTAGTGTATTTTATAATAGTGAGTGAACATCAATAAAAAGTTATACGTCTACCCTCCAATAATAAAAGTTAAGTGTCTGACCAGTTAACATCCAATTGCAATCGTATTGTATTAATTAATATTCAGTGTGATTTTCTAGTAGCAAAACAAAATAAAACGTCGCAACAAGACCACAGTATCATTATCGGAACAAAAAGAAGTTGTAAAAATTTATAATCACTATTTAAAGGATAAAAATAATTTACCTTCACCATGTGATAAAATATTTCGTGATATATCGAGGGACTTAAAGTACAGTATGTCAGAGAAGGCCATGTATTTATCCTTGAAAAGAAATCATGACTATTTCTTCAGCAGCGAAGGAGATACGGGAGATTCTTCTTTCAGTGATTTTGGAGCCAGCAGCGTTCTAAGCAGAAAGGAATCGGAGTATAACCAAAATTCCCTATAGTTTGACTTTTTAAAGCCACTCAGTCAAATTTAATAAAATTAATTTAATAAAATAAAATTTTTGAAAAAATAATATTTAATCAATTGCTTTCACATTTTACAGACAATAAGTTACTTCATAACAAACAGTTTGGTTTCACTAAAGGCAGGAACACAACGGATGCAGGAGTTGCACTTGTGAAACATATATTTGATGCTTGGGAGGAAAAGCAGGATGCCATTGGTATATTTTGGGATTTATCAAAAGCTTTTGATTGTGTTGATCATGGGACTTTGCTACTAAAATTGGGTTATTATGGTGTTTCGAACAGCTCACTTGGCTTACTCGAGTCTTACCTCACTGGTAGAGTACAAAAAGTAAACATTAATGGCACCGACTCTTCTGGCGCCTCATTAGTCATGGGAGTACCCCAGGGCTCGATATTAGGACCCCTTTTATTCTTAATATACGTAAACGATCTTCCTTATTTCACTAAAAATCTTTGTGAGATAGTATTATTTGCTGATGACACATCATTAATTTTTAAAAGTGATAGACAAAAAGTAGCACTTGACGATGTAAATAATACCCTTTCGGAAATATTGCATTGGTTCACAAGTAACAACTTGCTGCTCAATGCGAAGAAAACAAAATGTGTAAAATTTACTATGCCCAATGTTAGACAGGTGGATACTCATATTACTATGAATAATGAATTAGTTCAAATAGTCAATACCACAGTTTTTCTTGGGATAACTCTAGATAGTAAACTACAATGGGGTCCTCATATCACAGCCTTGGCAGGAAGACTTAGCTCAGCTGCCTATGCGGTTAGAAAGATAAGGTCTCTGACTGACGAAAAAACGGCACGATTAGTTTATTTTAGCTACATTCATAGCGTTATGTCATATGGTCTGCTGCTGTGGGGCTCAGCTGCCGATATTGAGACAATATTCATATTACAGAAACGAGCTATACGAGCAATCTATAGACTCGGACCCCGTGACTCGCTGAAAGAATTATTTAAAGAAATTAATATTTTAACAGTTGCTTCTCAATATGTTTACGACAACATCTTATATGTACGGAAGAACATAGATCTCTTCAAAAAAAATTCCGATAACCATAATTTTAATACAAGAAATAAAAATAAACTGGCAATGACAAAAATTAGACTTCATAAAGTTGGTAATTCGTTTGTTGGCAAATGTATAAAAAATTATAATAAAATTCCTCAGGATTTGGTTGACATGCCTCTTAATAAGTTTAAAATAGTAGTTAAAAAATGTTTGATGATGAAAGGCTACTATAATGTAGACGAATATCTTAATGATAAAATGCATGGTCACCCTAATCTTCTGTTGTTGGCCACTCGTATAATACAATAGAAACTAATTGTAACAATGTAAACAAAACAATATTAAAAAAGAAAATGGATAATCTACCTGAGTTTCTTGCTGGTCTCTTCTCAGGAGAACCAAATTACCGAACCAGCGAAAGAATCATTTTCTAATGGTTATTTATGTACTTACTTAATTTAGTATTTTTATAATATTACTTGACAAAATTGTAAAATTTTGACATTCATATGTGCTCTTTATGTGCCTAAACTGAATAAATGAAATTGATTCTTTGATTCTTTGATTCTTAATGATCGCATAACATGCTATGGATCTTGTACACAGTGTAAGGCGAACATTGAAATACACATTCATTGGCCGACTGATAAAATTGCAATTTGTGAAGGTAGTTTGACGAATTATGATAAAAGTTCACAGTTCTTCAAAAAAAGTTAAATTGACACAGTTAGACGCAAAGAACTAAGTGAAGAATTGAAACATGAAGCTGCAATTATAGTTCGTAATAAACTGACGTATGAAATGATGTCTGATTGTGGTTCAGAGCCACCCTGTTTGCCTACAACCGGGTGTTTACGAGTAATAAAACATGAGTACAATAAAAGCCAGTATCATCATAATAATTCCATATTGGCTTTGTGGATCATGACGAAGGTGGCTCCATATAAGGATATCATAAAGCATATTTCTATGTTTCCTTTTTACATGTTTTACTGGTCTCCAGCTTACACTATAAGCAGTATATGAGATGTAAACGAGTCATCATGAGCTGAGACGCTACTGGCAGTATATTCAAAGAGTTTGGTCCAACACAATATATGATAATCACAAAACATATATTCTTATATTCAGGAGTTATGTATGATTTTAATAATCAGAGAAGTGTACCAATCACTCAAATAGTTTCGGAGAATCAAAGTATGAATACGATTTACAGTTGGATAAAAACCTGGATAGACAAAAGTTACCTCCTAATGAGGTGATAGTTGATGACAGTGGCGCGCTAATTGGAGCTATCGTTAAAGCTCTGACAAAATATGAATCGACTAAAGCTTATATACTCGTAGTTTCATCCTTCAATAAACGAAACGAAGACTTACACACACCTGACGACATGTACATTCGGTTAGATACTAGTCACTTTGTTAGAATTTTATACAATCTTACTAATTAGTGAGTTACCTTTGTGGTCAAACATAATGATGGGAGTTTACAAATCAGAACATAGTGTACCTTCTTTTTCTAATATTTAAAGGTACATGTGCGACATTTCAACTAGAAGTAATAGACTGAGAGCTGACTCGTTTTTGCAAAAACACACGGATTATATATCTGGAGAGTTGAAGTCTGCGCTTACACAAGAAAACAACATAAATGACCACACGAAGGTAAAAAAAAATAGAATGAAAAAAAGGAACGTAAAGTACAATATAACAAAGAATTCAAAATGAGTCGAATTTCCGTTTTTGGTAGAGAATTGGAAAGGACTTGGCATTCATAAACCTGAAACACAATTGCAACCCATTCCTTTCCTATTAAATGGCAATAAAACAAGAACCGGTTTAAGAAATGTGTTAGTACAAAACACTTGTGCTTTTGACGCGGTTTCGCATATCGTTGCTGTGGGATGTGTTGATGGGTTTGATTTAGGTAATAGTAAATCCTGTCTGTAGTGTGTCCTGTCTTGAATAGTGAAAATGTGTTCCGCAAATATATTACAGAAATGATTAATCCAAAAAATTCTAAACAATTTTTGTACAAACAACGAGACGAGATATTAGGGTTACATTTTACTAAAAAAGTTGAAGCCAATTTAACCTACATTTGTAACTGTTCTGCGCCCTACATATTTTAAACCATATTAAATGACAATTTATACAGTGCCGATTAGACATAATTATGTACAAATGAAAATTGCACAGTCAATAATATACAAAGACAAATTGTATTTTTATCTCTAGATTGGGGGGCATGTAAAAAAAGGGAGAAGAAGTATACAAAAGAGATAGATTTTGAGGAGGAAATTATGATAGACAAGACAAATGCAGAAGGACATTGACAATGATTTATGGGCAACAGAAATTATAAAGGATAAGCAGAATGGAAAATAACTGGAAATTGCAATATCTTCTTTAAATGCAGCAGCAAATGCTATGTTATGCGAGGACATTAATATGATGACTTGCAGCCGAAATAATTATAAAGGTATCCGAACGTTCAGGTATAACCTTAAGAACATGATAGCATTTGAAATTAGTCAGACACAAATAATATGTTTACTCGTAGATGACGTGCCTTTGATTGTTGTGCTTGAAGGTATCAAATATGATATTTTAGGGATTGTAGAATTTATATCTCCGGGTTCCTACGATTTAGAGAGTGTAGGAAGTGTCCTACACTCTCTAAATCGTAGGAACCCGGAGCCATCTGTTTACCTACATCAGCCACCTTGGTTCGGCGTGTGATTTTGGCATCACGGATGCGGTCGGACAGCCTGATGCCTAGCATGGCAAGCTCCATGGCTCTTGGTGCTATTTGTTGTACAGTTTTTTTATTATCATTGATATTGGTGATAGGTAGTTACAGTGATATATTTACTTTGTAGGGTCAGGATGATGCGGATAATATGGATATCTCACAAAATACAATATATGACATAGAGGGGGTTATGTGTGAGTAATAAATGTAATGAAAGAATACTGACAAATAAGTTGCATACAAAATTATTAATTATTCACAGGAAGAGGACCGTGACATTGATCTGGAGAAAGACTGTGGATTTGTCAGTATTGCCGAAGTGCATAGGCTGAACAACAATGACAATAAGGAACCAAAATCAACTAATGCTCCATATAAGAAAAGAAATATTAAAGTAAAACCAAAGTTGGTATACTTATCTGTTAAAGGCTAGGTAAACAATTGCCAGCTGTTCTAAATTAATTGAAATCATTGTCTTCTCCTTTCAGTACCAGTAAAGCTACAATTGTTGAAGCTAATATAGGTTTTAAGAACCAAGCTTCACGATGGATAGAAGATGAATACAAATTAAAAATCCAGTATCTCAATGAAGAGCTGGTTCACCAGAAAATTAAGCACAAACTGTTACAGTTGCAAATACTAAATAAACTGTAAATCCTTGATCTGTCACTTAAATAATTGTGTTACTAATCATTTAATCACCATAAAACTATAATTAGCACAATATTTTCTGTCACCACCTTTTAGATTTGTCTCTTAACTGGGATCCCCTAATTATAATTATAGTTGTACTCGTAGAGGGGCTAATTCTGAAGGGCACACTCACTAAAATTACTTGACAACCTTAACTCCGACAGCTCTTTGCGGTTTGCCATTAGATTAAATTTTCTAAATCACTTTTGAATTAGTTCATCAATACATTAAAATAAGTCAAAGGTTGTCAAGTAATTTGAGTTAGTTTGCCCTTTTTATTCTTAATGAAACTTTGTTAGAAGTGCACTTGATTTTTATTTCTTACTTTTGATTATATTGTAAGCGTTGATTATTAAAAGTGTTGATTTATAAATTGCTGTCTTATTACAGCTCCCCTTACTGTAGGTGCTCTAGCCTGTATCCTAGGCCGTTGCCAAACATAGCGAACAACGTCAATGTGCTCGTTCATGTCAATTGCAATGTTATATAGCACTGCTAGAGCTAGAATGGTTGTTTTGGCAGTGCTTAGTGCGCAAAACATACCTCTCAAAAGACATCGGAACCGTTTCTTCCACAGGCCAAAGCACCTTTCTACAGTATTTCTGGTTCATACGTGGGCTCTATTGTAGGCTTCTTCATTTTCTGTGCCAGGATTACGTAGGGGTGTAAATAGATATGATGTGCAGGTATTTCCACTGTCTCCTAGAAGTCTGCCACAAAATTCCCTACGTTCTAGCCTCTCCTTCAACCTACTCTTGTTGAAAATGCGTGAGTCGTGAACACTTCCTCTCCACCGTGCAACAATGTCTCTGATTTTCAGCTCAGAATCACAGACAACTTGCACATTCATGGAGTAATACCCCTTTCTGTTTACATATGCTTCACTTATATTTCCGCCAACTCTTCTCACTCTTATGTGAGTGCCATCTATTGCTCCAATCACAGTAGAGAAATTGGCAATAGCCCTGAAATAAGAAATTTTATGTGCACATCATGTCATAATAGGTACCTATATCTATCACTGTGGATTTTTAATTTGAATTTCACATGATAATAACCTAATAGGTACCTACCTGAATCCTCTCATGGTCTCCTGTTGTTCTTCCAGTGACGTTGGCATGTTTATAAATAAAGAAGCTTTCTTAGCCAGAGCTTCTGCGACTTTTTGTGCGATTTTGCTCACGGTTTGTTGGGCAATCCCATGCATATCTCCACTGTCATCTTGGATCTATAATAAAAATCAAGCACTTGAGGCACAGGCACAGGCAATTGAGTAGGTACCTATCCGCGACTAGGCTTTCATTAGGAGTCAGAGTGTTTTCAATAAATGTCGACATGTTACATGAAAGTATTTTAATCAAACCTACCTGATGACGACCTCAATATCGCAATGCACAGGCCACCTGAATGGCGGGTTCAACACCACTACCACGAGGATCACTGTGGATCTCGTCATTTATGAGGTATTATATTTTATAGGCAAATGCCTTGCTGAACCGATATTTCTTCTTGAATTGTATCTCGTCATATTGTTGGTAAGGATTAAACCTTACACGAGCTATATCATTGTTTCAAAATAGATCGATATAATCAATGTCCTCCCTCCTCCTCATCAATTAAATCCACTAATTCCATAGTATCGATCAAATAGCAGCAGCTGTACCGAACGAGGGAAATTAACAAACTCCAACAAACACAAACACCAAATAAAACAACACAGCTGATCAATATGATTCCGCCATATTATCATTGATAGGCGTAAAACACTCGCTAAACAAGCATTCTCGGTTGTCTAAAGTTAGAACTGTTTTAAACCATGTCTATCCCTAACACATCGCTAAACACAGTTTTGTGGTAACGATTTTTATAATCATGTGTTCAACAGTGTTTTAAGTTTTTTGTGGTAAGACTGACATTGTTCGTCTTTATGCTGAGTACATTGTACAAATAGTAATTTTAGTTTTATTATAGTACTTTTATGGAACTGGGTAAAGAAGATACCTTACAAGCATTTCAAATGTAACAAAATTGAACATGCAAGAGAGTATTATTTACAATAAAACCTCAAACTTGTATTAATCCGAACAGGTTAGGGTATTAACTTAACATAATTTAGAATATTCACAATTTTATATTTTGCTCTAACTTGACAGACTCGTACCTACTGTATTGCTTGTCTCGAAAATGACGTGCATGAACAGGCAATAAAACTTATGTTGCTGTATTTCAAAAACTATTTGGAATTAAATTACAATTGTTTTACCAGAAAATAGAGAAAATCTAGTTTTCAAATCGCAAATTACAAAAAACGAGTTGTACGACATAATACCCTATTGTTTGTGACGTGCACTATCACGTGTCAATCCCGTTGGGGTAAGGAAGAGACTATGGACTCCCCCTTGCTATGATCTTGGCCTATGCTACCTTCCTACTGATTTAGCTTCTTCAACTTTTATAAGTATTTTCATGTATCCTTATTCTTAAACTTCAAAGATAATTCGATAATGAATGTACTTGGTAAATCCACAAAACCGAATCAGTGTCGATAAATCCAACCGCTAAGAACAGCTTAGACGGTGAAAATCCATCAAAGTTTATCTCTGAAATTCGTCTCTTGTGAATTTTCACGTCAGGTAATTCACTTCAATTAGGTACAAGAAGGGAGATATCATTCAGAGTACCTACCTCTTAATTTAGTCTGTACCAACACTTATTTTGTCCATCATTTGTAAGTAATAGCGTACAATAGATAGAATAGAATAGAACACACACACACATATACATTACATACTCTGAAAGCATAGATATAGAGAATACACAAAAGACATTTTCAATTTGAAATAGTTCTTGCAATTAGTGAGTTCAACCAAATATTCAAAGAAACTCATAAATTTCATAAAATTAAATATAAATAATTAACATGTGCCAAAGGCAAGTTAATTATCAAAAATTCATCCAAAAGAAGACAGTGATTAGTAATTTAATGAAATACAAAAACCTTTGTAATACTCGTATATTTGGGGCGAATTAGTGCCAATAGCCGGCGGCGGGCGACCACTGGAAGAGAAATGTCGGTAGCCTTTATTTATTTTTAGGGAAACGTAAACTCTGGATTGGATGTAATTAATTGCGTGCTCCGACAGGTTGAAACAACACTGTAAAAATGTAAATGTACAGACTCTTATCTCAAACTGATCTACGTCTGAGTTCCTCAATCACTTTGATTTATAATTTGTTAAATAATATCAAATAGGTACCTATTAGTGTTTTTACTGTGACACACCTACAATCAAGTTTTATTCATAGTCTTGGCCTGGAACCTACAACCGCGGAGGTCCAGACTGTAAATTCTGTATTAGTAATACACTATGATGAACACACACACATATTTTGTACAATATTCCATTACTTTATTATATTTTTTTTTAGGTTTCGCTTTTCAGCATTATCAAAGGTATTCTACTACACTGTTTCATGTATCTTCTCTATCGGAAGATATGTTAGACAGTGTAGAGTAGAACACAATTCATAGAACAAAGTTTATAAAATAAAAGTACTATCAGTTAAGTTGTTTTATAAACTCGTTTGTCCTAATAATATATTATCTTGTATCAAATGATGGTACTAAATGATACTTGACAGATATAGTGGCAATTACTGTAACCATTACGTTCATAGTACCGCCTGTTCTGATATTTTATTGTGTAAACAATACCACTTCATTTATCAACTTGACAAAGGAGCTTCGGATTACTCTTACTCGTTCGTCGGTGAAAGAACTGTATCAATTTGTTATACTGTTCTTTGACTCAACCGTATAAATACGAGACTTTTTTCAAGGTTGTATGAAATATACTTTTTTTTTAAAAATTATCTAGCTGATTCACAGGGGTGGCCCTGTGATAAGTCGTGTATAAGATAGGTTCACTCAAAAGTACGCATATACAAAAAAATTGTTTTGATTAAGGTTACTTTGGTAAAGACTATAAAGTAACCGATTACAAATTGGGTTCTTAGGATTATGTTGCTCTTGCTTCGACGCATATTATGTCATGATGTTGAGTAGTTTTACTAAAAAAGACTCCCTGTTTATAACTTTGTTGTAAAATCTGACGACACTATAAAGACCCTTCAGTAATGCTAATGTGACACGATCGAGTTACTCCAGAAATTCTTACTACTTACAAGGACAACATTTTACCGATATTAATTCGAAAAGAAAATTGATGTGTGTGACTTACGCGTATTTACATAACATTTACAATAGTTTTTGGTAATTAAACATTAGATAGTCGCAATTTAAACATTATTATGTCTTATTTGACTTTCACACACAATCACTATGAGGTGTAAGTGTGTAATAAACATCCATATAACTTTAATAATGACTAAAAAGAGATATTCATATTGTTTCAAACTTATTTCTTTATTTGCCATGTAATGTCTTTACTTTCATCTGATATTACTGGCTTCAAAAATCAGTATTTAGCATGTAAATTATAGTGAATATCGTTGCAAGAGAATATTGTAGTATTAATGTGTCGTTAGTTATAGCACTGGTAGTCTATCAGGAACATAATTTTCGGGCATGTCGTGTTAGTTGAATTATTATAAACTAGGTGGCGTTACGGGTAATGGTTCATAATACATATTTAAGTCAAATATAGATATATTTTCCTAGTCAGGAATTCCAGACTAGGAAAATATATCTATATTTAAAAAGTTTTTCTACGATTAAATAAGTAGTTTTCGGGTCTTTAAAACTCTAATTTAAACTTTTTTAATTAAATGTCAGCACAGCGCCACGGTACACGTGTCGCCTAGAATAAGTACTGCTATAAATTTGGATGGCGTTTGTTTTTCATCAATAACTCTTGCTAAAGCACAGATAGATGTCGCTGATATTAATATTGAATAAGCCCTATGGTTACGTAATTTTTGCACAATAGGATATTGTAATAATATAGATACACATTTTCAACTATTGATACCTATTTATATTTATTTTGAAGCAGCTTAATATAAAAACAATAATGAAATACTTACATACTTGTCTTGAATAAAAAAAAATGACAAGTAAAAACTGGCCACAAAAAAAACAGTCAAATTGAGAACCTCCTCCTTTTCAGAAGTCAAAGAACAAAAAATACTTTCACAGGATTTGAACTCGGATCATCTTTGATGTCTGCATCTGATCAGGATATTAAAGAATAATTATACCAAGTTTCATCGTAATCGAACCGGTAGTTTTTGCGTGATTTTTGTCTGTCTGTCTGTTTGTTTAGGCATCACGCAAATACTAACGGTTCGATTACGATGAAACTTGGTATAATTATTCTTTAATATCCTGGGCATCACGCTGGGTACTTTCTATCCCGGAAAAGTATATACAATAACAAACAAACTTAATTTTGCGGTTCGGTCCCTAGACCCGATTACTTTAAATTACCCAACTCTCGTTTTTATTCACATGCACATGCACATACCCGCCCTCCAAACCCACTTAAAATTAGGCCGAAATAAATACGAGAGTTGGGTAATTTGCATTTGGCGGAATATTGCAAAGTAGTTAGATTTATTTATTTACTGTAATAAGTTTATCGTAGGTTACGTCACCCGCAGTGGAGTTCACTAAGAGGGACTGCACACGGCTAAGATACTACTAGGTATGCAATGCATGCTGATGTCGTAAAAAACTGAGCGAAGTGTTAAATTTTCGAACGACAACGATTTATGAGATTTTTTTGTTATGTCCGATTTTAATTTTTTTATGTTTTAAACCACCATCACGCCACAAGTTATCACTGCGGTATGTTTGAAGGAGATCGGTTCAGGTGTTTAGGGGGAGTATGCGGAGATACGAAATAAATGAGTCGCCTAAGATTGAGCTTCGCTCAAAATATTTTATCTTAAGATACAATATCGCTCAACAGGTATACATAATTAATCAGTAACTGGTGATCAAAAGAGCTATAACACGCAGGCGGAGATGCGGGCAACAGCTAGTTATTAAATAAGATTTTAATGAATGATGATGATATTATTATGCTAAGCGAATACTGATACGAGAATACACAACCGTAGTATACCTACTTACATCATATTTATAGGTAAGTACCTACTAATATGTTTTAATAAGAAAATCAACAAGCTCAGACACGATGGGTTTATCATAAAATTATTGAACTTCCTCCACCTTCTATTATGTAAGTAGGTCCTTATTACCTATGCATTTTATTTTATCAAGACAAATGAAAAGTCCAAATGTGGGTAATAACTAATAATAATCTCCTCTCCAATGAACTCTGATAAGAAGTTAAAATACTGCCATCTATTATGTATTTTTCGCACACATAATATACTGCCATTTATCCATCTAATAGGAATTTATCGAAAATTATTTAGCCACTTCTATAGGCACTTTTAAAACATCCCCAAATTCTTCTATGAGATGGATCATCTGTACTAGTATAGTATTCTTATATCTGTGGTTATAGGTATAATAAAATGCCCGAACTGAATAGATTGTCAATACGTACCTAATAAACTTAGAAAAGCATAGCGTATATAATGTAACTCGTTGTACATTAATAGTCGAAATATCTCAGAATAGATAATTCTATTATCTACAATTTTGTCCTAGACTATTTTTTAATTAATGTCTGAGAAAATTCCACGGCTGTTTGAAACAGAGATTTAAAACACCGTGTAAGACATTAAAACAAATTACGTCATACCCGTATGTTCTATTGAACACTGTTTTTAACAGCCGTTTTAAACTGTGTATTTATTTCTCAAATTCTAAATGCAAGAATCGGTGTTAGATAGGCATTACACTATAGTCCCTGGTTCGAATTTCAGAATGGTTCCTAATTTTTATTTAGCCAGTAAGGTAAGCTTGCCCTCTATTAAGTGGAACCAACAAAACCATACTAAAATTGTCCGGAGGTAACGGGAAGCCTTGAGCCGCTAGCTCAGCGCCGAACAATAGCTTCCTTGGCCGCATTCTACCGTATTTACCACGGCGAGTGTTCTGAAGAGCTCTTCAATCTGATCCCACCCTCTTCCTTCCGATCCCGAACAACGCGTGCCGGGCAGAGAAGCCACTCCCACACAGTGGATAGCATGTTCCCGAAATAAAAATAAATATAAAATAACGTTTATTATCTTTGAAATTTTCAGAAAATTATTTAGATTCGTCAGAAGTTGGTGTGACTCTACCGAGGGTTCCAAAATGCAACGAGACTGAGAAGAGCCCTCAAGAAACTCAGCTCGGCTTTTTTCAAAATATTTCATCTTAAATCTAATACAGAGTTATTTAGAAAGGAGCAATTCGTTACGTTGTTACAACCAGGCCGCCTTGTCATCTAAGAAATCATTAATACTATAATAAGCTTTATGGCACAATTTACTTTTTTGGCGAGTGGCCTGGAACGCCCTGCCTGTGCACGTGTTTCCTCCCACATATAATCCTGGGTTCTTTAAGCGGAGCGTGAAGAAGCACATCAGTAGGTCGTTAAGTTGAGGGCCACTCTTTATAGTATTGTGTGCTGTGAGAGTGGCCCACAATCGCTAGACATCGTCACGACTTACCACCAGGCGGGCGGCGTCAATTTTATGAACTTATTATTATTTTTTGTCATCTACGGATAATGTAACTGAAGTTTAATATAATAAAATTGGAATCTAAATAGTATATTATGTATACGTAGGTACGAGTTTCGGTTAATAGTAATAATTATATATTTATACCTACTATTTTTAAAGATATATTATGATTAAACTCTTGGGAAACTTCAACAGTTTATCTAACAATTTAAATTATACAACATATATATATATATATATATACATATATTATATATATAAAAGAAAGTCGTGTTTGTTACAACACTTATAACTCGAGAACGGCTGGACCGATTGCCATGGTTTTTGATTTGTTGGATTTGTTTCCGTCATGAATAGCAGAACACATCTTAAAAACAATGAAATAGATGCTGATTTGTTTATTACATGTAAAACATTAGTTGTACAATCCTGTCAAATAGTGTAACCACAATTTTTTTTTTTGGAGCTTATGGCCTGGTTGCTGAGAACTTTAAGCAAAAAAAATATTTTTTTCTGAAGACATCATGTGTGCATTCAGAAATTTATTTTTTGTAAAATGTCTACAAAGTTCAGGTAGTGTTATATTTGTTTGTTTTAGCCGTTAATTTTCGAAAATTATTTATTAATTATTTAATTTTTAATTCCAGAAAATAATACATAAGATTTATTCTACAGTAAAAACATAAAATCATCGGAAAGGAACAAAAGTGGTAAATGTCTTTTTATAGGTTGTATATGATTTTTCTTGATAAGATATTCATACGTAGTGGTTATATACTCTTTGAGCTATTGTCTATGTCTCGAAAGTTGTCACTGTTATTATATTTGGTAGTTTTATGCGAGTGCACATTTTAATAACAATGCCGCGTCCTAGAAGATCTAATCTTTCCCAGTGAAGCCGTAATGCAATTAGGCAACGGAATATCGCGAGTCAATTATCTGATGGAGAACAAGAAATTGCACGAGAACAGCGATGCGTTAGTATGGAGCAAAGAAGGGCCTTAATTCGTGCTTCTCAAACACAAGAGCAAGGAGAGGCAGCCCGTGAAACGGCTAGGTTAGAAACGAGAAATCGTCGAGCTTATCGTACAGATGAACAGAGGAATAATCTTCGAAGTGCAAGAAGAAATGGTTCAAGTATTGATTTGAATCGAGCAGCGTTTCTGTATGATTGCACCATCGACTACAGCTTGCATCGTTTAGTTTGCATTGGTCCAATGGACGTTGTTTGCCAGCATTGTGGAGCATTGAAGTTTGCTGGTGAAACGCCTGGTTTGTGCTGCCTTAGTGGTAAAGTGAAATTGCCATTATTGGTCCCGCCACCAGAGCCATTGTGCTCCCTGCTTTATTGCGAAACACTAGAATCACGACTTTTCTAGCGAACACTCAAAAATACAATGTCTGTTTCCAAATGACTTCATTTGGGGCGGAAATTATCGAAGAACACGGATATAATCCGACATTTAAGGTAATTTACGTTAAAAACTTTATTATTCTATCATTGTAAAAAAATCTGGAATGTAGATTGTTAGATTTCTGTATTTGTCTCTGAAATAAAAATGGCATGTTATTATTTGAAAAAAAAAGTGTTTGTAAATCTAACTATAACTATGGTTTTGACTTTACAGATTCAAGGCCAGGGTTGCCATCGCATTGGATCATTGCAACCTATAGAAGATGCACAGCATAAATTCTTGCAAATATACTTCATGGGCAATATGGAAGAACAACTTAACCGGCGTCAAGGGATCAACACAGCTACGAAAAGAGCAATTCTCCAAGATCTGCAGCGAATGCTTCATGAACATCATGCATTGGTCAGGCTGTTCAAGACTGCTTTAGAGCGCATGCCAAGTGATGACTATAAAGTTGTGATCAGAGCAGATAAAAGACCAGCTGGAACACATGAACGCACATTTAATGCTCCAACAATCGATGAAGTGGCAATCCTGATTGTTGGTGAAAACTTGGAAACACGTGATATTGTACTTACACGACGCAATACTGGGCAACTACAAAGAATATATGAAACACACCGTTCATATGACGCGTTACAATACCCGCTGATGTTTTGGCAAGGAGACGATGGATATCACTTTAATATCAAAATGATTAATCCATTGAATGGTAAGATCAATATTGTTGTTTTCATTTTAACTTGATATACATTTTATTCTGTTTGCTTTTAGTACTCAAAAAAAGTTGTAATTTCTAATTTAGTAGAGAGTAGTTAACCTATTACGGGTTCTAAAATACAATTTTTACTGCATTTGTTTCAGGTGAGGAAACTACCAAGAAGGTTAGTTCGATGAATTATTACGCATATCGTTTGATGATTCGTGAAAATTCTGACAATTATTTGTTGCGATTTCGTCGACTGCTTCAACAATATTGCGTGTACATGTACGTTAAAATCGAAACGCAGCGCCTGACTTTCATTCGGTTGAATCACGCTAAATTGCGTTCGGAATAGTATATCCATTTACGCGATGCAATTAGCACAGAAGGAGATTCAGAAAATGTTGGTCGATTGACTATTTTACCGGCGACATACATAGGTAGCCCGCGTCATTTGCATGAATATGCGCAAGATGCAATGACATATGTTCGTAATTATGGTCGGCCAGATCTATTCATTACATTTACATGTAATCCGAAATGGATAGAAATTATTCAATTGCTGGTTCCCGGACAAACATCAAGTGATCGACACGACATCACCGCACGTGTTTTCTGGCAAAAAATTCGGTCACTAATGAAATACATTGTTAAGCAACACGTCTTTGGGAATAATCGATGCTGGATGTATTCAATCGAATGGCAAAAACGAGGCCTACCGCATGCTCACATTCTGATTTGGTTAGTCGAAAGAATTCGGCCAGATCAAATAGATGACATCATATGTGCGGAGATTCCTGCTCCTGAACCGATCCAGACCTACATGATGTTGTAGTCACGAATATGATTCATGGACCGTGTGGCACTATCAACCGACAATCACCGTGCATGGCCGACGGCAAGTGTTCCAAACGGTATCCACGAAAATTGACGACAGAGACCATCACAGGCAACGATGGTTATTCATTGTATCGGCGTCGATCGCCCGATGATAATGGTAGAACTATCACAACTAAAGTGAAAGGAAACGATTTCGTAGTTGACAACAGTTGGATTGTTCCATATTCGCCACTTCTTTCCAACACATTCAAAGCACATTGTACTGTTGAGTATTGCAATTCGGTCAAGTCAATTAAATACATTTGCAAATATGTCACGAAAGGGAGCGACATGGCGGTTTTTGGTATCCAAACATCCAATAACAAAGATGAAATCACGCGCTATCAAGTTGGTAGATATGTGAACTGCAATGAAGCAATTTGGCGTATATTTTCATTCCCTATTCACGAACGTCATCCTACTGTTTTACATTTGGGGGTGCATCTAGAGAACGGTCAGAGAGTATATTTCACAGCGTCGAATGCTGCTCAACGTGCCGAAACACCTCCAGCGACAACACTGACCAGTTTCTTTGCGATTTGTCAAAGTGATCCGTTCGCACGAACTTTGCTTTACTCAGAAATGCCACGTTATTACACTTGGAACGCTACATCGAAGAAATTTCAACGTCGGAAGCAAGGCGATGCAGTTCCTGGTCATCCAGATATGCGTTCTACTGATGCTCTTGGTCGTATTTACACAGTACATCCGAAGAATGATGAATGTTTCTATTTGCGGTTGTTGCTGGTACATGTTCGAGGGCCAACATCATTTGAATCACTACGAACTGTTAATGGTATCGTGTGCCCCACATTTCGTGCAGCATGTCAGGAGCTAAATTTGCTTGAAAACGATACTCATTGGGACACGACAATCGCTGAAGCAATTATTTCTGCATCTCCAAGTCAGATACGCACATTATTTGCTATCATCATTTCAACATGCTTCCCATCGAACCCACGTGACCTGTGGAACAAATACAAAGATAACATGTCAGAAGATATTTTACATCGAATTCGCGTCAGCTCAAGAAATTCCGATCTTGAGGTGAATGTGGAGATCCATAACCAGACTTTGCTCTTGATCGAAGATATGTGTTACCTCATGTGCGGCAGTTTGTTAGTTAGGTTAGGAATGCCAGCGCCAGATCGCGGAATGAATGACGCATTTAATAGAGAATTGGAACGTGAACGTGAATATGAACCACATGAACTAATCCAATCACTTCAAACGAATTTACCTCTGTTGAATCCTAAGCAGAGGGAAGTCTATGATACACTGATTAATGCAATTGATGATGGAAATGGCGGCTTATTTTTTTTTGGATGCCCCCGGTGGAACTGGGAAGACATTCCTCATGTCATTGATTTTGGCCACTGTACGTGTGAGATCCGAAATTGCGGTAGCAATTGCTTCTTCTGGAATAGCGGCCACATTGTTAGATGGATGCCGTACGACTCACTCAGCGTTAAAATTGCCATTAAACCTTCAAACTACTGAACAACCGACATGTAACATTTCGAAACACTCCGCAATGGCCAAAGTTTTAGTAGCATCAAAAATCATCATATGGGACGAATGCACAATGGCGCACAAACGCGCATTGGAAGCACTAGACCGAACATTAAAAGATCTGCGCAATGACTCGAGATGTTTTGGTGGTGCAATGATTTTGTTATCTGGCGATTTCCGACAAACACTACCAGTCATTCCAAGATCTACTGCTGCCGACGAAATAAACGCTTGCCTTAAAGCATCAAATCTGTGGCGATATGTAAAGAAACTTCAACTGTCTGTAAATATGAGAGTTGCATTGTTGAACGATCTATCTGCTGATGATTTCTCGAAGCAATTGCTGACTATCGGTAATGGCCGTGTTCCTGTTGACAAATCCAGCGGTTTGATTTCATTTCCTCCAAATTTTTGCAATTTCGTATCATCAAAAGACGAGCTTATCAACAAAGTATTTCCGGATATCATTGTTAACCACAAAAATACTAAATGGTTAAGTGAGTGAGCAATTTTGGCCGCTAAAAATAAAGATGTAGATGACCTCAATTTTATAATTCAAAATCAAATCGTAGGTACTCTGTATTCATTCAAATCTATCGACTGTGTAACAAACGAAGAAGAAGCCACTAATTATCCAACTGAATTTTTAAACTCCTTGGATGTGCCTGGTTTACCACCGCACAATTTAAAACTTAAAGTTGGCTCGGTAGTCATCATGCTTAGAAATTTAAATCAACCAAAACTGTGTAATGGAACGCGTTTGGTGATAAGAAAACTGATGAGCAATGTGATTCACGCGTCGATACTTAAAGGAAAATTTAAAGATGAGGAAGTTCTTATTCCAAGGATTCCGATGATCCCAACGGATATGCCCTTTGAGTTTAAACGAATTCAATTCCCGATTCGTCTTGCCTTCGCCATGACGATCAACAAATCACAGGGCCAATCCTTGACTATTTGTGGCCTCAATCTAGAAAATGCATGTTTTTCTCATGGTCAAATACTCACGTGTCGGCAAACCATCCGCTTTATTTGTTCTTGCGCCTGACCAAAACACAAAGAATGTCTGTTTACCACAAAGTGCTTTAATGAAAATCCTATTAATGAATTAATCCGAGTTTTTTTTTTCCAATATGGACAACATAGTTTTCAATCATTTTTTTCTGACATGAGTTTGAAGTACTTAATTATTTATTAATTTTTTTTTTATTCTCATTCTGTATAAAATCATCATAACAAAATCATATTCATCATAATAAAATACTTTTTTGTTTCTATCTATATAAATATATTATTTTGTATCATTGTTTTACGTTCATCAAAGCCTAAAATAGTTCAGCTAAAAAGTAACATGACATTCATTGACTGTTAGGCGGTACGAAGTTCGCGGGGTCAGCTAGTTACATAATAAAATTATTTAAATTTTGAACTAGTTATCCATATTTTATAGATGACAATGTTTAACTGCTTCGGTAGCGTGGTCGGTAATGCATCGGCTTTCGACTCGAGAGCCTCGGGTTCGATCACCGGATCGAATCAAAAATTTGTGTGTGCCACACAAATGTGAGATTCGGAGTTCGGGTGTTTTCTATGTATATTATGTACATATTTAGAAAAATAGAAGTATGTTTATCAGTTGTCTAAATCCCATAGCATAAGCTTATAGCTTAGTTTGGGCTAGATGACGTTGTGAGAGAATATCCAAAAAAAAATGTAAAACTTAAGTGCTCTTGTATTTTATTCTTATATCCACTATCGAGTTATTTTAATTTAATTTAACCTACAAACCATCGCCACTGGAAATACCTTTTGCGTGTGAGCCAGAGACGCCCGGCAACGGACGTGGGAGCGGCCGCGAACCTGGGCCGCGGAATTAAAAAAAAAATCCTGTATTTATTTGATAGGTTGTTTCAATCATCATTTCATCTTATATATTCCAATCCATTTAGTAATCTCTGGAATACGTAAAACCATTTCCCTCTTGAGGTTTATCGACCCAATTACGGTAAAAAATAAATATTATCCAAATAAAGATCAAAATTCCTATAATTGGCTAGGTACCTAAAAAGGGACTTACTCCACGTATTTCATATACGGAGTATAAAGAGTTAGAATATGTATGGGTTCTTATTACGTGAGTTTTACGAGTTTGGATATTAAATTTTTAGGCGTGAGCTTTATTTCATTTTAGGGTGAGACATAAAGTTAATGAAAAGCGCTACAAAATGAAAATGTTGCACTTAAAAATATTCAGATCGTAGGTTCTCTCCCCTTTTACTCTGTCTTTCGATAACATACAAAAGAAGTAACATATTACAGTTCATTTAATCGATATTATACTGTTTTTTGGAACGAAATTCCTTAAGAGCGCTTTTCCTGTCAAGCGTTCTTTCGCCGGTGCGGCGTGCGGATCCCGTACGCAGTGTGTGTGAATGTCAATGTCAAATTTCATACAATATTGAAATGCGTATTTTTTCGCGCGGGCAACCCGCGCTCCGGTTACTATACTAACAGACTAGTAGCGAACTGATTTGACGTTGACATCCACACAGGTGCCCTAACGCGGCTTATAACACAAGCAAATTAACTGAATAATTAAGGAAACCCGAAAAACTGCTAAGTCTAAGTTTTATTTTGCGTGGTATTCGGTACTTTGCGAGAGTCTCAATTTTTAATATTTTTGATCGTAGAATAATTTTTTTATTTCTTTTATGCAGTAATTTTTTTTTATGTGCTGGTCACTGGCAGTCTATATTTAATTTTGCAGGGTATTTACATGGGCGTTCATTGGTGTGTGTGACGTAGATACAGAGTTTAGAGTGTAGGTAGGTAACAAGTACAAATAAATAATATACATAATAAAACAATACAATTCAAACTAACTAAATATTACTACCTACGCTGTTAAAAATTATGTAATTTTCCATTAAAAAAAATTACATAAACATGTAGAATGTACCGAAAATAGGTGTGAAAGTAAATGAAATTGTGAAAAATTACATAATTTTCGGAAATTTCACAGATTTTAATTAAAATTTCATACTTTTACGTAATTTTCGTTTATTTTTATGTAATTCTACATATTTTTATATAAAATAATATAACAATTTGTATTTTTACGCATGGGTTAGGGTTATTACAGGAGCAATATATACAAAATCGGTAAGTTTACTTTAGAAAAGTGTAAAATTCCCTAAATAAAGGTTAAGGTCCCGAAATTTAGTAAAAGTACAAAGTAATGTAATTTTACTTTAATTACATGTAATTTTCAATTAAAATTCTGTAAAAAAACAAGTTTTCAGTAAAAATCCATGTTTTTTAAATTTCATATTTTATTTCTGTTTCAACACACACACAACAATTTTCGATAATTTTAATGTATTTGTACCTAAAATGTGTAAAATAACAGAATGATTTGTATTTTTACACATGGATTAGGGTTACTATAGGAGTAATACATAAAAAATGTGTGAGTATCCTTTTAAAATGTGTTATTTACCCGAAAAAAAACGTGGTGTTCCATAAATTCAGTAAGGGTACACAATTATGCAATTTTACTTTGATTGCGAGTAATTTTCAATTAAAATTCTTTAAAAAAACAACAGATTTCAGTAAAAATCCATATTTTTTAAATTTGATATTTTATTTCTGTAATTTTCGCTAATTTTAATGTATTTGTACCTAAAACGTGTAAAATATAAATCATTGTGTTACCTTTACTCAGCAATACTCTGCAAATTACTGTGACGTAACTGTAACGTTACAAACCCTCAGTTAAATTTTGTTTGTTTTTAGATACTTGTTGATTTTTTGTTTATTATTTGAAAAAACTAAATGTTTACTTCTGCGCTACCAATTGTAATAGGTACGTGACACAAATAAACGCCAACGCCAACACCAACAACACCAACACCAACAACAACACCAACACAAGCTTATAACGTCACTGTAGCGATAGCGGTAGCGATAGCGGCAGCGATCGCGGTAGCGATAGCGGTAGCGGTAGCGGTAGCGGTAGCGGTAGCTGAAGCGGTAGCTGAAGCGGTAGCGGTAGCGGTAGCGGTAGCGGTAGCTGAAGCGGTAGCGGTAGCTGAAGCGGTAGCGGTAGCTGAAGCGGTAGCGGTAGCGGTAGCGGTAGCGGTAGCGGTAGCGGTAGCGGTAGCGGTAGCGGTAGCGGTAGCGGTAGCGGTAGCGGTAGCGGTAGCGGTAGCGGTAGCGGTAGCGGTAGCGGTAGCGGTAGCGGTAGCGGTAGCGGTAGCGGTAGCGGTAGCGGTAGCGGTAGCGGTAGCGGTAGCGGTAGCGGTAGCGGTAGCGGTAGCGGTAGCGGTAGCGGTAGCGGTAGCGGTAGCGGTAGCGGTAGCGGTAGCGGTAGCGGTAGCGGTAGCGGTAGCGGTAGCGGTAGCGATAGCGGCAGCGATAGCGGTAGCGATAGCGGTAGCGATAGCGGTAGCGATAGCGGTAGCGGTAGCGGTAGCGGTAGCGATAGCGGTAGCGTTAGCGATAGCGGTAGCGATAGCGGTAGCGATAGCGGTAGCGATAGCGGTAGCGATAGCGGTAGCGATAGCGGTAGCGGTAGCGGTAGCGGAAGCGGTACATCAACTAACGCTAACGCCAACGGAAACTAATAGACCAATGTACATTCGTTCACATTTAGTTTTAAGAAAATGTGTAATTTACCTATCAGTTATAAAAAAAGACACAATGAGTTTTGTTGGCAGGTTCTTTCTCTCGGTTCTACATGGTAACATGGTACCATGGTACATGTAAGTATAGAAGCACTAATAATTTTTATTTTAAGTACTTACTAACGTTTGTAAGAGCCATTTAATGACCTATACAAATAAATAAATCATTTCATTTCATTTCAATAAATGATATAACTGCTAATGTGTGGATGGTTGATGAAGTAATACCTAATTTTGTACAGATTCTTCAACATAGTTGCAACATAACTAAAACCTGCTTGGTTCTATCATATGACTAGAGTCGTCATGATGACAAGAAAAACATCAAATATCCTTTTTTTTGGCTCTGTCTAAACTAATCAGCATACTACGGTAACTAGATCACCCGCCACTTTGTCTAAAGTTCTGAAAAGAGGGTATTGTATTGTGATCAATGGATATAAAGATTAACGAAACAACATTTGAGGATCTACTTACCTCGATATCTACTACACACACAGAATGAGGAGAAGGCTTGAAAATTTGTATAAATCTTTTCATGACCCAGTAAGACGCTTTCAAGGCTGACGTTTTCGAGAAATTGGCTTTTACAGCCTCGTGCAAATAAGGCGTGTGTTACGGGACGTGTATCTCGGGAACCAAAACATTTGACGGAATAAGCCGAGCATATACGAGGGCTTAGCTTCTCAGCTTCTCAACAATAAATAGTTAATTTAGTAGGTACCTGCCTTTAGGGACGTCATGCATTTAAAATGTTAGGCTTACACATGTTAACACAATGTGAAAAGAGAAGTTTGTTAATTACCGAGCTAGAATTGCTCCCTAAATACCAAATAGTTGCTTTTTGAATGACTCAGATAATTAGGTCCCAAACTACGAACTGTTTTGGTTTGTTATTTATGAATGTTTACTACTTTTTACCCATCTGCGTAACCTAGGGTATTGTTTTATACGCGTATGTGTGTTTAACTGACTTCCAAAAAAGGAGGACAATCTCAATTTGGACTGTATGTCTCTATGTCATCTTTGAACTGGGTAAACTGTTTTGGAAACCTTTTTTTTAATTAAAAGCTACAACTTCCTAGGTAGAATTAAGTCGTCAAAAAAAATTCGCAATTGAAATAATAGGGAAGTGTCTATTATACAGTTTTCGTTAGTGTGGTAGTGAAATTTGATTTTTATGAAATAAAAAGCAACCAATAGAAAAAAATATTGTTCAAATTTATCGCGTCAACATTTCTCACACTTTTGGGCATCATCAAAGGAATGAGTCGGTTAACAAAATTGTATCTACCCATTATGACAATAAAGAATTCACTTAGATGCAAAACAAAAAGGCTTCTGAAAATATTCGTGAATTTACATCTTGTAAATTTCTTTTGTGTAGTCTCGATGCGTGGTGGAAGAAATGAAAATTGGTTTTTATCAAAAATGGGTGTAATGTTCATGTTTATATGTAAATTTTAGTGTTCTGTAAACACTTCGAGCCGATCCTATGAAGGGGAAATTGGAAATAACAGTCATTTACTTTTTAAGAATAACCATTTGGGATAATGTAAATTCATAGGCATGTGTTAGATCTTTTTTTTAATTTAGTTGATATAAGGTTCAACGGAAGAAACTCACGTCTCGAAAAATAAATAAAAAATACCTAGTCATAAAAATACAGAATTGTGAACACACTCAAACCAAAGAATATTAATTTACATACATATAAACACGCATATATCCCTAAGGTCTTTTGCGAAAAATCATGATCCCATGTAACAGGGGGCAAGTATATTGCTATTACCAGGTACCGTATAAAATAGAAAATTAATTACCAACCTAAATTCCAACAGCTAGGTCAACACATTATTTACTGTGTTACAATCTACATTAAGAATCCACATACAGTGCGTTAAGTACTGAGAATAAACTAGACGCATGGATCTCATTACATTTAATAATTTGGAAAGTCACAATTGGACGACGGACATCCATCAAAATTTCAAGTTAGCCGTTTAAGATCAAAAATACTTATTACCACTCAAAGTGCAATCCTACCGATCTGTCTATAACTTTTGGAAAACATCCACTCTTTTTGGATTGATTGACGTAACTTTAAGAAATACACTCATCATTCACCGAGCCTTTTCCCAACTCAGTTGGGGTCGGCTTTCCAGTCTAACTCTAACTGCGATTCGGCTGAACTTTGATATTTTCCGTGAAGCGACTGCCATCTGACCTTCATAACCCATGGGCGATATCGAAGTTCTGTAGTTAGACCGGTCGGATTTTAGATTTAGGGCATCAACTACCCTTAACGACTGGCATAGATGTTCGTATGACAACCGGGACCGACGGCTTAGCGTGCTTTCCGAGGCACGGAGGGGTCTCAATGTCTAAGCAATGGTCACCCATCCTAAGACCGGCCTGAGTCGATGTTGCTTAACCTTTGCAATGTGTTAACATTGTCGGTTACCACTACACCACGAGCACAGATGCAACTTTAAGAAATACACTATCGGAGTAAATACGAATTTTCTATTGTCCATTCAAGAAATGGTCTGTCTATATCCTAATTTTCATCCAAATAAAATGCATGTAGATAGGTCTTGTAGGTATTTACGTAGGTTGGTAACTTTTTAGGTAATTATGATTCAGTAACAAACATCTTTCTCGGATCTCTTTCTAATCACTTTATACAGGACGTTGTTGTAACGTATTATTAACTTGTTATAATAACGTCCTGTGTAAATTGTAAGTTGTTGTTACTAATACATAACCTTGAATTAAATATTTTGTGTTCTCGTACCAACTGTTGTATGTACACAATAGAGAATAAAGTTATTCTTAGTAATCACGTAGATGGTAATTATATTATCTGTGGTACATATACAGAATGGAATTTTTTAACGACACCTGGAGGGAAAGTACTCTACATGCTGGAGATAGACAATTTTACTCAAAGGAAACATTCCTTTATTTTTAAAAAGAAACAGAACTGCATTCACGGATTTTCGAAAATTCGTTTGCCACACCTGGGAATCAAACCGGGTAAAATCCAAAAAAATAACAACCTGTACTTTTATGGCATTGATCGATAGGGTAAATCATAAGGATCAAATCTCTCTAAAAACGTGGTAAACTAAATGAAAGGAAAACCATGAAATTTAAACTTTTTTATTTGAACGAAAAAAAAGAGTTTACTAACTAATTATTTGCTCGAAATAAGCTCCATTTTGTTGGATACAAAAATTTATTCTTTTAAGGAATTCATTTTCAGTAACGTTTATTAGCGAGTTGTGATGAATATTCAAAATCGTATTGTGTACGTCAGTTATTAACTCGTTTACAGTTGCATAGGAATTTTGGTAAATTAGATTTTTAACATATCCCCATAAAAAAAATCTAAAGGGGTGAGATCTGGTGATCTCGCAGGCCATCTGATTGTGCCGTTTGTACCAATCCAGGTATTGAAATGGTTATTAACATAGGCAGTGGTGATTCTGCTGTTATGGCCCGGAGCACCTTCTTGCTGTAGAATTACTTGGTTTCGCTCTTCCTCGGGTAAAACATTTAACTCATTTCTTAAGAGGTCCAGTATTTCAAGATACTTAACAGTGTTTAGATGACCTTCGTACACGTGGACTAACACAACTGTATTTCTCATAATTCCGCACCAGACGTTAAAAGAGAATCTTACTTGACTGTTAGTTTCATGAACACGAACAGGATTCACTTGAGACCAATAATGGTTATTGCGGCGGTTGTACATGCCGTTATTACTAAAGTTGGTTTCGTCAGACCATACAATGTTACTCAAAAAAGTGGGGTTACGGGCAACTTCAGTCAGAATGTTTTGACAAAATTGTAGTCGTCTCTCGCGATCCCCAGGATGCAATTTTTGAACCAACCGATCCTTACGATAACATATACTTATATTTTTTTCAGGACTTTAAGTACGCGAGTGTGGGTGGTTCCAATTTCTTCGGCAGCTTCTTACTTGAAGCCTTTTTTTTATATTGGGTTCGCCACATTGACGCCGCCCGCCTGGTGGTAAGTCGTGACGACGTCTAGCGATTGTGGGCCACTCTCACAGCACACAATACTATAGAGAGTGGCCCTCAACTTGACAACCTACTGATGTGCCTTTTCACGCTCCGCTTAAAGAACCCAGGATTATATGTGGGAGGAAACACGTGCACAGGCAGAGCGTTCCAGGCCACTATCGTTCGGCAGAAAAACGAACGTTTAAAACGCTCGGTTCTCGCGAACATGCTATCCACTGTGTGGGAGTGGCATCTCTGCCCGGCACGCGTTGTTCGGGATCGGAAGGAAGAGGGTGGGATCAGATTGAAGAGCTCTTCAGAACACTGGCCGTGGTAAATACGGTAGAATGCGGCCAAGGAAGCTATTGTTCGGCGCTGAGCCAGCGGCTCAAGGCTTCCCGTTACCTTCGGACAATCTATAATACGGATAGCCCGTCGCTCCATAGCGTCGAGAGCATCCAGCAGATACTTCGCGGAGCTGCCCCAGAGGTGAGAGCAGTATCG